>VZTJ01003851.1:88377-212120 GCA_013397795.1 Orthonyx spaldingii
CGCCGCGGCGGCGGGAGCCGCTCTCCGGGGATCCGCCGGCTGCCGCCTGTGCCGGGCGGGTGGAGCGGTGCGGGTGGAGCGGTGTGCGGCAGCGGGCACCGGCGGCAGAAGGGATGCAGCGAGCTGCGGAGGGCTCTCACCTTACGGCGTGACGGCAACGCTACCGTGGGGCACGGACAGCCGGACAGCTTCCTTCTTCGGGATCCTCCCCCGCTTCTCAACTGCACGCGTTGTGTCTCCTCTGCTCCTTTCAATCTGGATATTAAGCAAATCGTGATTTTGTTGGTGGTGGTTTGAGGTTTTATCTTTTTAGACTGGTTGATGTAACAGATCACCTAAGAAGACCTGCTGGAAGACCATGACAGGACTTCGCAATCAGTATCAAAAGGCACCTGTCCATCCTGAACGGGTATATGCAATTTCACCGGCACGGGCATATGCATTTCTACTTTCCACCGTAGCTACGTCTGAATTTCAGAGTAGTGTCACTGAAAAATTTCACAGAGTGTCTTGGATTTTAGACGGTGTGCTTTGCATTATGCATTTGATATGTTTTCCAACCAATTCAATGTTTTAGAACTTGAAAAGAGAATGTAAAAAAGAAAAAGCCTTGACTGATCTTAGTCTAGGTACTTAGTTCCACAAGTTCTTCTGTAGAGTCTCTGGACAAGCAGGAAATCTGGAATATATGTATGGTCCCGCTGTCAGTCTCAGTGCAGTTAAAACCTGGACAGCTATCTCTAACCCAAACCCTTGACCGTGAGGTGCAAATACAAGATTTAACCCCTCAAATGACGTCTTGAGCCCACCAGTTACCAGGCTGCTCCTTGTTGCACCACACCTTTATGTACCAAGCAAAGAGATATGCTGGAGGGAAGATTCCTCTTTCTTAAACTTGTACTTTACTCAAGTTCCTGATCTTTTAATCTCCTTCCAAGAGGCAGGGAGAGGGAAAAGAGAAAGACAGAAAGACAGACAGAAAGAAAGATCTCACTAGTGTTTTGTAGCAGGACTAATCAGTTACAAATAGCAGAATGCCAGTTTTCTACTGTGCCTTCCACATAAAAAGTTTTCGTAGAATTCCTGTGGCAGGAGCAAGGATGTACCAGTGTAAAGTTGCTTGTGTATAGAGTGTTGGAGATTTAGTGTCTGAAAAAAGAAGTACCGTTGTCAAGTATATTTGTGTTAAGACTTTTATCACTATAGCTGTGTCAGCAAAAAAACCATATTCCCCGTGTCATGTGTAGTGATATTTCTAAGAACATGACAGCCATAACTGAGAGACAGCTCTGTGGAGCTCAGACATGAAGAGACAGGGTTGAGGAGCTGTTCTTGGGGGGGCAGCAGGATTTGCCTCCCCTTCCTCCTCCAAATGTTTAAGGGCCCCGTCACTGCAATTTCATGATTTCTAATAGTGTTTCGCACCCCCCAGATGGAGTTGTCTTTTTGCAGCACTTCCAAAATGTGACTCCTATCAGCACATTTTTCCTGAGGTATTGTCATCTACAGCCTTTTGGGAAGGCGGAAGACTGAGGTGTGGACTGATGAAATGCTTTGTACAGTGCTGCCCAGCAAATCAGCCTCGCAGCTGACTCAGGGTTACTGATTCTTGGATGTGACTTTATGATCATTAATATTAAATCTGTGCCTTGCAGCTACAACTTTGGGCACAAACACAAACCTTCCTGTCAAGCTAGCCAGGTATAAGCATGGTTTGTAGTGCTTATGTCAACTTTGCACTAACTTGCTGTGGAGAGGCTAGGAAAAAAGCTGATAGCTTTTGGTTCAAGAGCAGCTGAGGCAAAGTTGCCTGTGTGAAGTGTTTGGCCACATCTAGAACAAAAGCAGAATGTGATGCCACACTCTGGGTCATGTGGCTATGGAAATCCCGACCTTACATCAGGTCCGCTGAAGCTGCAGTTTAGCACCCTGTGAAAGCATGGCTTCTGACTCCTGCAGTCTCTGCCAAACCTCCCAACTCACTAGTATCCAGCTTTTTTTTTTTTCTTTTCCCAATACTGTCTAAAACATTCATTTTCATCTGTTCCTGAAATACAGGTGAATGAAATGGTATTTTCATTTGACAGTTCAGAAAAAGAAGAAAGCTGCTCAATAACAGCTCCCTGCCAGTACAGCAGCTGCTCACTGGAGTCCCAGAAAAACCCATCAGTGACACTCACACTCTGCTAAGGTAAAAGCACAATCATGAACATGTTTTAACTCCTGTTAAAATTTGAAACTTTTAAAAACATGTCCTAACTTGCCACTCATAGTTGGGACACAAATGTATTTTAACTTGTTTGCTGGCAAATGCACTAAAATGTAACACACCCTGTGAACACTGAGAATTTGAAAACATGTTAATTAAAAGTTTTCACTGACACCTTTATTTTTTTTTTTTTTTTTTTAATGCACCTTTATCCTCATCCAGACAAGCCTTTAAAGAAAGCAAATCTAAGAGCGGTTTTGGGAGCTGGAATCCAATGTTTACAGAAATCCTGAAACAGTGTGTGCTTTCTAGTGTTCACATTGTGACTCTCTCCTGGGTGATTTGAGCTCTGAGGAGGTGCTGGGAAACCTCTTTATGTCCTGGGGTGCACAGAGACCTTTCCTATGTGCAGAGAGAGCAGCAAGCAAACTGAAAAATGATAGTCAAAGTTTACACTGAGATAATGTTCCCTATATACTCATGTACCACAAGTCCTTTCTTCTCTTGTCCTGGTCCTTATGGAGAAACAGTGTAAGACAAGCATAGGACAGAAAACATCTTGCTTTCACAGGAACTGTCAAACTGGGACAGTTTAGTAATGGGGGAACAGGATAATATGAGATAAATGATGTTAAAAGTTTCAAAACTAAATTCACATTTGCAGAATAGTTGCATCTTTTCTGGTTTCTTAAAAATGAGTATTTCATGACGTCTGAATCAGTGCTGAGATTTCCTACTGACACATCACTTCAGTTTCTTCAAGCTTTACTCCAGTTTGGTGCAATGCTATCGAAAGCTTTTAACCTTTATGTCACTCACAACCATTACAAGCCCTTTACCAATATTTGCCAAGCTTTTATTAACTGAATACATTCAACAATGTTTGTTAAATAGGATCCAGACTGTTTGAATGTCCAGTGTGCTGGGAAACTGAAAGCTTAACGGAGCTTATATATTTAAAAAGTATCATACAGCTGGTCTCTCTCATAGCTAATAAAAAAATATCTGTCAAGGAACTGGATAACTGGCCTCCAGTAATGAGACTGGTTACTTCTGGGAAGGAAAAAATCCACAAACTAAAATAAAGAATAAGAAAACCAACAATAAACCCAACCCAACCCCTCTCCCCCAAAAAAACAATTCTTAGATGCTACAAAAGCAAAAACTCTCCAGTAAAGCCCAAGCCCCTCCTTTAAGGGCAATCACAGCAAAACACAATAGCTAACAACAGGGAAGTGTGAGTATACCACTAAAAGACTGATCTGTGCTATAGGATGATTCTGCTTTAAAGAACACCATTTCAGCAACAAAGAAAGGACATTGGGGCTCCATTGAAATAAGCAGGGTGTGGACAAAAAAAAAAAAAAAGTAGAAATAGTAGAGAGTTGTAAACACTTTACATCCTTCAAGTCTAAGGACAAATACTGCTCCACTGCAGTTCCCCAACAGCTTTACCCAGGGTAAGTCAATGCAGCAGTAGTTTTTTGCTCCCTTCATTGCTGTGCTCTGGCCCTACAGTTCCACTGCCTCCATTGTGTGTGCCCTGGCTTTCTTCTGACCTCCTGATAAGCCATTTTAGAGAGTTAAACCAGCAGAAAACTATTCTTTCTCCCCCAATACCCCTCCTCTATTCTCCCCCTCCCTCCCCTCCCTGGCTTTTTGAGCAGGGAAGGGTAGTTTCCTGCTGGTTTAACTTCTGTAACCCTTGGTGTGGCCAGACAAGTTGCAGTGATGACAAGCAGGTGATAACCTGATTGAGTATGAAGTTAAGCTTCAGTTCCATGGACATTTGCTTCAACAGCACCACTGCTTCACACAATCCCCATTCTCTGCAACTTGTGCTTGCTTCCAGTTTCCTGATTCTCCTTCAATTCTTCTGGGAAGAGTGATCTAAGTGAAAAATGCCTGATGAGCAGGTATCTTTTAGAATGGCATTGATAGGTGATGTCTCATCATGTTTTATTGAAAGATCACGTATGCTTTAATGATGACTACTTTGTGTCATGTGGCTAGAGCCAGCCTGGCTTTTATGAATTCCAGCTAGATTTGGAGGGGACAGGAGTTACGTAAGAGTAGAATCATGTAAATTTATGCTGAAAAGTGTCACAGAGTGTGAAATGAAACTGATGGACCCAGCTAAACAGAAGTCTGTCTAAAATAGGAAATAGGAAGCATTTGAGCTTGACTCAGAGTTTTGAATTCCCAACATTTAGTTGTTGTGAATTGAAACTGATTTAGGGTTAAATCAAACAAGGGCTCGGGGTTGTGGAATTAACAGTCTCCATATCAAGTGCTCAGGCTCTCTGTAGGTCTCAGGCTATGGGGAGAAAGCCAAGTGCCAAAGTCTGTAATTTGCCCAGCTGGCAGGTAGAGGCTGGTACCCTAAGTATGGTTTTATAATTCTCATTGCCTGAAAAAAATACTCTGCAGCCACAAGGTGAAAAAGGCTAAGCCAGTACAAGTTGTTGTTGTTGCTGTTGTGTTGTTGTTTTTGTTGTTATACTCAGCTCAGAAAGGCTGTTTGTTTCGGGTAGCTGGAATAAACATTATAGAGTGCATCCCAGTCAGCTTGGCAGAAATGTATGTGACATGTACTGTTTGGTGTGCTAGCAGGGCACAGATTTTATATCAGTGGTCACGTAATCCCCAGCTATACAGAAATACATCACAAGTAGGAAATACAAAGCATTTGTGCCTGTCTCAGAGGCTTGGATTCCTTATACTTCGTTGTAGAGAAGTATATCCCTTTACTTGGAAGCCAACACTCTGACCTCTTCCCTGCCGTGAGGTGCTTTTGCCCATTTGAAAGCTTAAGAGGCAACCCCCTTTCATCCCAGAAGCATGGCTTTAATTCCCACCTAAGAAAATTTGAATCCCTTCATTTACCTCCCTCTGCTTTTCCCATGAAGTTCTGGGATGAGGAAATGTGAGCACAAATGTTTCCATTTTCTCTTGCTGAAGCTGTTCAGCAAAGGAATTAAGAGTTACTCTTTGGCATGGAGAATTACATAGTACTTGCTCCAAAACCCGAGCATGTTTCTGCAGTCTAATTGCTTAGCAGGCCTGCCTGGGAGTGGGAGACAGCTTGCCTCTGGTCCTTACTCTTCTGAAAGTGTTACTGTTTTCTAGTGTCTAGCTCTTGGGGCAAGCAAGGTCTGGCCCTCATGATCCAGTGTTAGCAGTCTGACCCAGTGACTTCAATATACAGTCATGACCCCATTTTATCTCATTGTTCAGCCTTCAAATAATATTTTTTTGTGAAGTGGAGCACTGAGCAGAGAGCCCTGGCACTGTCATGTTTCCAGCTAGACAGGTCAGCTGCACAACCTAGAGTAAGAGAGGTCTACAAGCCATGGCCCCTTCCCTCACATGTGACAGTACTTCCTTCACATGCAGATAGAGCAATGTCCACATAAGTTGCAATTGCTTTGGACATCCCACATGCAGAGAGATCTTCTCTGTGTTTTGCCAGGGAAGGCCTTTGAGCAGCTGCTTCTGAAGTGCTTTGGAGACAGGACAACTGAGGTGAGACATGGTCCGTCGGTTGGACACCTCTGGTGACATATCTTCCCTCTTGTGTGTCCTGGCATTTTGAAAAGCAGTGGCAAATCATACTTTAAAGCTAGAGTTCCTGGGTCCAGTCTGATGAATTCAGCAACTTACTGATGGCTTTAAATTTTCAGTTTGTGTTTGGACAACCAAAATGCATATATAGATTCCTTTTGTAGATTTATCTGCTGTTTGTAATCCATCAACAGAGACATTGTTCACTGATGCTTCATGTTAGATACATCAGACCTTCATATTTTTCATCTTTTTTTCTTTTTTCCATTGGCACAATGAATGATTTAGACTCTTCAGAATATCATTCTGATATTACATACCCACCACAATTTTATTTTGGTTTATATTATGACTAAACATTTTCATATTAGAAAGTGCTTATTCTATGTGTATTTTGTGTTTTAGCACCTTGCTTTTCATTGCAATTTTGTACAGTTCTGGGCACCAGACTATAAAAAGGATATAAAACTATTAAAGAACATCCAAAGGAGAACCATGAAGATGGTGAAGGCCCTTGAGGGGAAGTCATAAAAGGAGCAGCTGAGATCACTTGGCTTGTTCAACCTGGAGAAGAGGAGACCGAGGGGAGACTTCATTGCTGTCTGCAGCTTCCTCACAAGGGGACGTGGAGGGGCAGGCACTGATCTCTGTGGTGACTAGTGACAGGACCTGAAGGAATGGTCTGAAATTGTGTCAGGGGACATTTAGGTTGGATCTTAGGAAATTACCTCATGGATAGTTGGGCATTGCAGCAGTGTGATTCTTGGGGTGCCCTGTGCAGGCCTAGGACTTGGATGTTGTGGTCCTGGTGAGTCCCTTCTAACTCAGGATCTTCTATGATTCTATGATTCTGTGTAACCTGTGCAAAGGATTAAGTTCATACCTACTTCTACAAACCCTTAGAAGAGTTCACCTTACTTATACAGTGAGTTCCCTCGTCTTTAGCAGTATGGATATGTAGCATGAAAGCCACCTTTTTAAGTGTAATAGGTAACAGAAACTACTGTCTGCATGTTCAGGGGGTTGATCCAGCCTCCTTGTGTAAAAAATGGGTAATAAAGGTCTTTTTTTTAAACAGTGGTTTTAGAGTTTTGTTGTATAAATGTTCCTGAAGCCATGTACCGATTTTTGAACATATAGTGACTGAAAGGTCATTTTTTGTCACCAATATTGCAAGAAGCCACAGTCCAGGCTGCAGGCTTCAGGGCAGTAAATTAAGGATTGTTGAAACAGATGGGTTAATGATTACAAATTCAGCTGTTTGATTTAGAAAGGCACATATGTGTAATGCAAGACACAGTAGGGGATATTGGTGAAATAACTGGTTAAGGAGTGGGGCATTTGTGTCTGTATTCCTGCCAGGAGTAAGTAGTGAAATAACTCGTTTAAGATGGGGGCATTTTTGTCCATATTTCTGCCCTGTGGCAGACTGCCTGTGTGATTGGGGTAAGTTTCTGTAGATATGTCTTCCCTGCAGAGCAGGGTGCTGGGTCAGGGCGCTAGCTGTAGTACATCTTCTTGTGGATATTGGAAGCAGACATGGATATAAGCATAGATGAACTGGCTCCAAGTCTTGGTGAAAAATATTTTTCTCCCTTGAACTCTCTGTTTCTATGCTGCCAAATACACACCCCTTGTACCCAAGCTGCTATAAAGCTGTCAAGCAAAGATGGCAGGACAGCTGTGTGGATGAACAGGTAGCTCCTGACTAAGCTCAGACTGAAGAAGGAAGAATGCAAGAGGCAGAAGCAGGTGACCCAGGAAAAATATAGACACAGTGTGCCATGATGGAGTTAGGAAAGCCAAAGCCCTCCTAGAGTTAAGTCTGGTGAGGGATGAGAAGGGCTACTGTAAGCATACCAGCAGCAAAAGGAAGATTGGGGATAATGTACGCCTGCTGCTGAATGGGGGCAGGGACTCTGGTGCCAAGGGACACAGAAGAGATCAAGATACTGAATGCCTTCTTTATCTCAGTGTTTGCTGGTCAGACCAGCATTTGGGAACACCAAGACTCTGAGATCAACATGAAAGTCTGGAACAAGGAATACTCACCCTTGGTGGAGGAGGAGCCCATTGAAAGGAACATTTAAACAAACTGAATATATACAAGGGGTCCCCTGGGAGGCACCCACAAGAGTTAAGGGAGCTGCCTGATGTCACTGCAAGGATACTGTTGGTTATCTTTGGAAAAGTTGTGGTGATTAGAGCAGAATCAGAAGGAGTGGAAGGAAGCAAATATCAATCCTATCACTGAAAAGGGCAAAAAGAAGGATCTGGTGAACTATAGGCTAGCCAGCATTCCCTTGGTTGCCAAACAAAGGTTGTGGAGCCTCCATCCTTGGAGATTCTCAAAAGTCATCTGATCAGAGTCCTGGACAACTGGCAGTCCTGCATGAGCAGGGGGATTGGACCAGATGATCTCCAGAAATGCCTTCCTATTACACTGTGATTCTATGTGATTCAGAGTGTGATATTGTTTTCAGTACTGCTTCATCTATGCCTATACTCATTTTAGTTTCAAGACGTTGTATTTCTAAGATCTTGTGCCTCCATTAAATGGTCTATGGAATGTGGAAATTAATACACCTGCCTATGTACCTTGGAAGTATAAATACACCAAAGATTGTGAGGTGCTTTCAGTGAACGAGGTATATAAATACCTTTTGTATACATTTATAGGAAAGAGAAACTTTACAGTCTTTTTCGCCTGTACAGTACAAATTACTTTAAAGTGTGAGAAAACAATATCTGTAATAACATTCTTGAAACTAGGTCCTCAGAAGCCGAGGAAATCATAGGTTTAATGTGAACCCCTGCCTTTATAAGTTCCCATGCCTTCTGTGATATTGTGTTGGAATCTATACAGAGCAGATGAAGTAGTGTCACAGTAATTTTTGTTTATTCCTTTTAAATTATACTTTCTCACAGTTTTGTAAGGTCTCCCATTTCCCCACATGCAGCTATAAAACGCTGCCTTCAGTCTGTTTAGGCTCAAGGCACGCATGCGGTCTTTTATTGACAAAAGCAGATGGCGATTTCCCTACAATCCGTTTCCTTTTCCCTGGCTGGCATGTGAAACACGGAGAGCATACTGAAGGACACGCCTGCCTCAGAGTGCTCCCCTCGCAGGGGAGAGCCCAGGACCTGGCTGCCCATGAGGCATCTGAATTACTGGAAACTATTTCACATTTGGCTTAGAGCTATTTTGACAATCTTCAGCTGTATCCTTTATTTCTTCCTTCTTAGCATGTAAATGTCCTTTTTATAGTAGCTATTCTTACAGAATTTATAGTTCTCTTTTCTTAAAGCTTCTCATTCCCAGTTCCTCATTTTTATTTAAGTTAGCCCCTTTTTATTTCCTGGGCATACCATGCTAAGCAAAACATATAATCAAGGGGTGAAATTTTGTGTCTTCCTCAAATTATCTCCTGATGCCAGCCTCTATTATTCCCTTTTTTGTCTTCAGTATGGCAATTGTGTCCTTTTTGCCATACTGCCTTTCATGCTTATGACGAACTCTGCAAAATGTGTCACTATTTTCTTTTGTATCCTTCCTTAAACCCCTTCTTTGCTTTTACACCTACCAGTGCAAAGAAATGACTGGTTAATCCATTGATTTCTGTTTTTTTTCCCTTGGATTTATTGGTAGTTATTTTGAGTTTGAAATCTCTGTGGCATCAGGCCTATCTTTGTGGACTGACATTGCCTTATCGGTTAGCATAAGGACAGAAAAAGTGCAAATTTAAGCCTCTGAGGTGCTTTAATCTTGGCAGTCCCTGAGCAGAGTTCCCCTTTCTGCATCTTACTGAGATTTGCCAGGGAGGATGTGCAGCTCAGTCAGTGTGTGGGCATAAAGCCTGTAAAGAGCTTTGGAGCAACAACTGGCTTGACACAGCACATGCAAGGAACAATTTATCTTTCATCCTTAGCCCCACATATATCATGGGCACTTTAATTTCTTTTTCATTACCCTGTCAGGATTTTCAGATTGCTTTTCATATGGCTGTGTTCAGCACTATTTCTTTTGGAATCAATTCAGTTTAAATTTTTCATTCATGTACAAAGAAAAATTTCTGAAATCAACTAATAAAGCATCTGACTCATTTAAATGCTTATGAACCTAATGCTGCATTCATATTACTGAAAAAAATAAAGAAATGCTTTCCTTTAAATCTAAATTTTATGAAGCATAATCACAGGAATTTTTTGTTTTCTCAAGCATTATGAAGTTTGTACATACAATAGCATTTGCAATGCATTAATGGGTGATCTGGAAATCTGTGAGCAGCAAGTATGAAGCACCTCCACACTAGTAAAAGCAGGAAAAATTCAAGCCAAAAGAGATATGGGAAAGGCATAATTATCACTTAATGTGCAGTTGGACTTTCAGTGCCCAGAGAAAACAGGTAGCATCGAGCTTTTTGAGATCATCTTTCCTTCTCTTCACATTTGCAGCAAACACTAATGCAGTTCTTGCACAGTTTGTGACTTTTGTGGTGATGACAAACTGAAACTCACATTCAGGAAGGTTCAAAATGGAGCTGAGCTTGGCTTAAGCAGGCAGACGGAGAGCATTCAGACTGCAAAGTTCATTATTTATGGAGAGTACGATTTGAGTCTTCAATGATATTAACACTAAAAATGTCAAAAGCTATAAAAATATATTATAGTGATATCAAAGTCTTTGAGCAAAGTGTCAGTGGGTTTCTTGGAAGATTCAGTTAAGGACAGTTTCTTTCTTTATGATCTCATCAATCCCCATATAGAGCAGAGACCAGTCTTTGAAAGGCTTTTATATCTCACCTCTGATACCTCACACCTCTTTTATAACCTCTTTATAGAGGGCAGAGCATAGGGTGATTCCTGATCTTCTCTTCTCTGAGTGTAGAACCCCATTTCCTGTCACCTAAAGCTCCAAAAGTGATGTTACACTCAACACAAACTCTACCCTTCCTTGGCACTTGATTGAGGAGAAAGAGGAGCATGGCTCCTGGGAGTGAATAAAGGCCCAGGAGCTGAGGTGAGTTTGGACTTGACCAGTGGAGCACAGGGGCAGGGCACTCATGTCCCAGACACTTAGATTTGTGGTAGTGTCAGCAAGCCATAATGTCATTGTCCTTTGACATTGTCATCAGCAAGCACAGCTCTCCTGCCCCTCACCCTGCTGGTCATTGTCCCAGGAAAGGAAGTTTTCTCTGCTCTGTGCTGTCAGGTTGTGCTTTGAAGCAGATGATTGTATCTTTAAAAGGCATTGTGTAAGATTAGAAAAAGCCAGTCTGTCTGAAAGGTTTCAGGGGGGAGGTTTTGGCACCACAGCACACGAGACTGAGACATGATTATGTTATCTACCTGTTTGTCATCAGATATACACCTTGCATTTACTGCCTAGCCAGCAAAAGAGAAGGAAGGCTGACCACACCTTTCTCCAAGACGTGGGTTCCTTGGTTTTTCTGCCAAGACAAGGCAGGAAACACAGTTTGTGTTTGCCTGGGTTTCGGTGCAGACTGGTGACACAAGGACGTGGTTTCCAGCAATTTCTAGGATTGGAGAAGTGCTTGGGACAGAACATTGCACCCATTCTGTAGGAAGTGCACATCATGGAGGGGTTAGGTCCCTCCTGAGGTGTTTCTAGCAGTGCTGTTCTGAAACCCTGGCCTGGCAGTGTGACCCTGTGGCCATGGGTGGGAGAGCATAATGTAGTGAGTTGCTTCCCTACTTATGCCTCTAGGTCTGGGGCAAATCATCCTGCTTCTTTATTTTCCTCAGATCTTCATGGGGGACCCCACTGAGATATCACTAAGTTTGATAAGGGAATGAAGAAAATGTGATGGTTTTCTTTTTATATCTATATTTATTTTCTTTTTGGTTTGAGTTACTTGTAAGTCTCTCTATATAAAAACACTTTCAAATGTAATTTGCTTCCTTGGGTGAAATTCATCTCCAGCTCTGCAGAAATGCTGTATAAATGTGGTGCTCCCACAGCTGTTTTTGAGCAGTTATCAGAGTCTTCAGAAAAGGTAACAAAATATAAATCAAGAGAAGCATTCAGACTGGTATTTCTTAGTTTTATTTTTAGTAACTGATGATAGACTGTGGTTCAATTAGATTTGGAGAAAGTCTTCCAAACACAATGTTTTTCCTTTAAACTTTATATTTCAAAACACAAACCTGTGTACAGCACATCTACACACAAATATCTGTTATACATAGGCTCACTATTCTGTTCATCATATAAAAACCTTTACAAGTATCACAAACTTACTGAAGTCAAACAGAGATAAGAGAACTCAAGTACTGATTTTAATTCTGCTTTACTCAGCATGTGTATTTACATATGTCAGCTGTACCTGAGATTTCTGAGAGGCATCCTGAGTAAAATCAGTGCACCTTTTAAGTTACTCTTATACTTCACTAACAAAGTCATAGTTTGGTATTTACTAGATCTTAACCACTGAAGCAGCAGATATATAAGATTAGGAGAAAATGTGAAAAGTAAGGTGTTGAAGTACCTAAGTTGCCACTATATTTGGGTTTTTCTGAAACAGAAAAACAAATCAGCTCTGCTTTCCAAAGAATTTATGGAAAACCTCATTGACAGGTGCACTTGCAGGTTGCACTGTGCTTTTATTAGCTCAATTAATGATATTAGGAAGATACATATTGTTCTCTTTTAAGCAGCTTTCACAGGGTTAGCAACTAAAGCACTTTGTTTTCTGCCTAATGTTAGTGATAATTAATGACAAAAACCACACAGAAATGGTACAGATCTGCTTTTCTGAAAACTGTTTTGCAACCAGGTCCAACACTACTGTGGAAGATCTGTCATTCCCTGTGCTAGTCTCCTTACCTTGTTGCAAATATTAAGAAAAATAATCATGTTGATTAAAGTAGCAGGGCTAACGAAGTAAGGTTTTTCAGGGTGCTAGTCAAATGCTGAGTAACAGGTAGCTCTTCCTGAGCCCAAGGTTTACAGATAGACAAGGAATGGGGAAGAAGGCATAGCAGCAGAAGGACAAACAACCAAAAAAGCATTCCCCCTCTCAGTGGGTGAGGAAATGGCAACTTGTCACGGAGGAGGACACTTCAGGAGAACAGAAGAGCACTGCAGGGAAGGCTGGGAGGAGGATGAGGTGCTCTGTGAAGCTGGGGAGATCAGCCAGGAGCAGAGCAAGCCTCCAGTCCACACAGAGTAAAATAAGGAAACACGTCCAAAGGTGCGAATGTCCAGCTTCCTGATTTGGCTCCTGTTATTCCTGTTATCTGTCAGCCACCTTCCCTTCTTTGCAACTCTTCCTCAAAGCCATATGGAAGCAGGATTAAGGTGGGTGGAAAGTACCACCTTTCTCCTCATAACCTCAAAGCCGGGGGATATCCTCAGAATGGCTTGGGGCCTGGCATTACAGTCACCATCTGTTAACTGCTGCTCTTCTCTACTATGGCCACGGTGGTGGTGAATGGCCTCAGATGAGATGCAGACAAGGTTCACTGTCTGCAAATGTAGTTGAGAGCAGCTAGAGGAGCTCACTGTATCCTATTGGCAGATGGGATAAAGAAAACCTCCTCACTCTCTTTTTGTGCACGGGAAACAAAAGGATCAAATTATTTCCCTGATGTCACATAAAGTTTCAGCAGAAAGGGGCAAACAAATCTTACTTTTCCTGAGCCCAGCATTACACTTCAAATCTGGAACCTCTGCAGCTCTGATAGAGGCAAAAGGGTAGGTAAGGAAACAGGAAAAAGGATTAGAGAAGATGGGACATACTGGTTCATGACTGCACATATGCAGTGCCTTAATTGAAGTTAAGCTTTTACACAGAAGCACTGCAAATGGTTTGGAATTCAAATCTGAAATGAAAATATTGGCAGAAGAGTAGTCTGGGACTATATTTTATGTTCTCTTTTTAGGGTCTGTATCACTTTATCTGAGAGCCTTGTGATCGTCAGCAGATTTTATCCTCACAAAATCATAGAGAGGAAGAAAAGTTTTCTGCCTGTGTTGGGAAGGCAGAATTTAGGCAGACAACTGACAAAATATATTATCTTGAGTTCTCCAGGAAAACTGAGGCTGGTTTCAGCTGCAGAGCAAAAGCTTTATAAGTTTCAATCTATATTCCTAAATCCATTAAATCACCTTTTCTAAATTAGATTTTTATGAACCTGAAGTCGACTGCACAGTCTGTGTTTATATTGCTCTCTGAGAGAGAAACATGGCTTTGTACCCATGATGTGTCTTCTTTAGAGAGTCTGTTGGGACCCTTTTCAATAGAATCATGAGAAAAGGCTTGGGCCTGCTGCAGGGATAGGGAGTCCGAGGACAGTGAAATTGAAAGAAGAATTTCATTTGCTCACCAGCCTCAGGAGTATTTGGCCTTATAAGTAACCTTGGAAAGCTGTGAGGAGGTGGAGGAATGCACATTTGGTGCTGAAGGAATGAGTATTAGGAAGGAAAGATACAAAGAGCAGCTTCTTAAACTTTTCATTCCAAGCAATGGATGTGATGGGAAGTGAATACATTTGCTCCCAATGACACCCGTCTCGCCTTTCTCCTGAGCAATGCCCTGGATATCATCGTGACATACTCTCTCAGTGATTCTAGCAATTGCCTTTGGGATCCCGTGAATCAAGGAACTGATGTAAAGGTTAGGATCCTTGAATCTCTTCCACAGTCCTCTCACAGCTCATTTGGAAGAAATTTCAAGCCTCTCCCATAGATTTACCTGGTGATTTGTCCCAAGAAAGAATTTAGCACGCATTTTCTGTTTTTGAATGTAATGATTGTTATGTGCTCTTGAAATCTTGCTTATATTGTCTTTTCCACTCATACGGAGTCACAGAAGAGCTATTCAGTTTGCCCCTGTCCATCTCCCCCTCCCTGACTCAAGAACAAAGTAAATCCCTGCATACAGGTCCTGCTGCTTATGAACGCAGTTTTCCTGAGGCTTCAGTCAGCACAGCATTTCAAGGCTTAGATCTGCATTTCCCAAGTCAGAGCTCAGAATCCCAGATAGAATCTAGGTGGTTACTAATGCATCCATTAACCTGAAACATATTCGTGTGAGTCCCTTCTATGTCTATTCTTATACCTAGTTTACATCTGATAGATCTGTAAGACAGCCTGCAGCTGATACTCATTTGAGCACTGCAGGCTTAGATGCCAGCAGAAACCTGTGACAATCTGGAAAAAAGGACAGGATATTGCATGGACATTAAATGGACCAGTTATTTGTATTTTCTTACTAATATTTTGAGCATTATGTCCAGGTCTGAACTTTAATCATCAGTTACTCAATGACCACGTAGTCAAGTATACGTTGTGTTTATTGCCAAATTAGAAAGAGTATCCCATCATGCTAAACCCTGCAAATTCTATCTGTCTTATCACTGCAGGATCATGTTGTGTCCTGTTAGCTGGTATCACAACAGTGGCTTTGTTTTTGTAACGCTAGACTTGAGTGTTCAACATAATGAATACACTCCTACAGCTAGTTTACACAAGGATTGTTGACATTTTTCACAATACGGCTTTTTAGACATATACCTGTACATAAACAGTCAACATAACCTAGAAGAACTTGAAACTCCCATCTGGATGTTGTATTTAGGTCTCATATGCAGGATTTTTTTTTCTAAGATACTCTATCAAAAAAAGTGTTCTCCTGCATTTTTAATTTTTATTTTCATCTAGTTTATTAGTCTCTAAATAGCCTTCCAAATTATCAGTCACATTTTTCTAATTCTCTGTTCCGTAAAGCACGATCCACCATGTTATAATAATCTGGGGTTTTTTTCTCATGTCATTGGTCTGATGATCTGATGATCCGTGGCAAGGGAATAAACATGGTAAGCTCTCAGATATTTGCTTCCATCATCAGAGGAGACAGGCTTTGGTATTAGTTACTTTTCAGGGTTACATATTCATACATAGAAATGAGAGCATCTGATCACAACTATCTTCTCCTCCCTGAACAGTAGCTATCTTCAAACATCTATTAATAACCTTTCCTGCCATTATAACCGATGTAGTACACTCAAGTGTAATCAGTGTTGTTACCACAGAAAGTGATACACAGTAATACATTTATGTCGCTACACTGCAGAATATAAACGTACAGAGGGCAAGGCGTAAAGCAGTCATGCCAGTGCTTGAATATACCAGCTGCAAAGCAAATGAGCAGGGCAGAGTTAGTGTCTACAGTAAGAGTTTTGAGTCTCTGGTTGTGACAGCATTCACACAGAAGCTGCTTTACAGATTAGGGAATTGTTTTCAATTAAGTCGTTGTTCTCAGCACTGACTGCCTAACCCTGCTAACCTTGGGGTTAGAAAACACAGTAGTAGAATGGCAAGCCTGTATAAGTCTTGTCCAAAATTCATCTTCTGCCTCTTTGTCCCCAGTGGAGCTGAAATACAAAGAGCTGTAAGAAAGACAAGACTAATGTGTCCAAGAAAATCAAGAAATACAAATCACCAATCCTTATGGATATATAGTGTATAATGTCACAACATAGCTGTCATTAAGACCTACTACACTTGAAAAGAGATGGTTGCAGATTTTGGTAAGAGTTATTTTTCATTTGAAACTTAAATCTTGAAATAAAATTTTTTCCCATTAATGTACTTGTTTTGACTTCAAATAGAGAAACTTTCCAGCTCAGGATGAAATTTATCATCAGAATGAAAGTGAGAGAGAGGACGAGGATGAAAACTCATATTGATTGGGATGACTCTGTGGTACCAACCAAGACAGATATTTTTGTTAGAGAAAAACCTTACCCTCTGTAGCCTGCAGCATCATAACTTAGATATGTAGTGCTGAAATATTAGATTTTTGCATGCCAAGCTATTGTGGGGTACCTTTAATTTCTCTCAATCTTTCCTTTTGTATATTCCTCACTCTATAATAAATTTTGTATTTATAGGCAGAAAAAGACAAATAATTGAAATTTAAAAAAACTTTAACTGATGGTAAAACTTTTATCAATCTGAATGGCAGCAATAAATTAGTGCTTAGTTTTTACTGAAAATATGCACAAAATTGCCTGTTAATGTTCTGTGAAAAATCAGCATTTGTCAAATTGATTTCAATGTGCACCAATACACTTCTAAAATCATCCTTTCCATTGTACAGGCTGTTCCTCGATATGTTGTTCTTCCCTGTTTTTTTAACATTTTCTCATGTGTTTTTTCCTGTTCTGTCACTAGTTCATTGCTGGTCTTTTGCTGGTACCCATTTTAGGAACCAGGTATTATCAAGCAAATCTGCTGAGAGAAGATGAGGTGGCCAGGGGACTCTAGTCTGGTAGGAAAAGCCTTGAGGAAATGGGTAAATAACTCACTGCTTTTTCATGAGGTCTTCATTGCCAACCTAGGGATCAAGTGGGATTTTAATGTCTGATTGTACAGGCAGAAATGAAGCCATCAGCACACAGCCTAGTCTATCATCATTGTATTTTTTAGAAGGTGCATCTAAAAACATGACAAACAATTGCATTGTGGGGTTTCTGGTCCCTTTGTCTTCCCTAAGGGACAAACATACTTTGGAGTGTGGGAGACATATTCAAGATCTAATGAGTAAAATGAAGACTTTTTGAGCCGCAAACTTTTATCATGCTTAAAAACCAGTTACTTGGACCAAAAGAAGTTTGACAAATACTCCTAAGCATAAAGGAAAAACTGCAACATCATGCAAAGTCAATTAAAAATGATAGCTGACTGTAGTCTTCCCTTTTCTCTTCTGTTGCTAAAGCTGAACTAGTAGCCACCATGGAGTTCTTTTCTTGCCAAAAAAAGTCTGACAAAGATGAAACTTTGGATACACTGAAGGGACTGGGAGGGGATGCTGAAATATGCTGTGGGTGGAGATATCTGAAGAAATGTGTGACTATGCAGGCAATCTTTACATGCTAAAAACCCAATTGTAACCAAAGAAATAAATATTACCACAAGCTTAAAAAAAAAGTAAAGGAAAAAGAAGTACAAGAAGACTGTCAAGATCCTGGCAGCAAAAAAGAAAGTAAATGTTTATTCATGTGGGTCTATGTATTTAAAAATGCATAAAATGTTGCCCTCTGAGGATGACAGCTTAGACATAAACTGCAATAGGACTTGTGACGTGATTAAAGAAGAGTGCATACCTCTGAGGATAATAAAGAACTTATTGCCTTAAACATTGTGCAAGCTTTAAAATCGGTGTCCTGGACAGCATCCTAGGAAGATATCCAGCTACAGTAAATCAGGAAAAAGTGGCTGAGGTGCCTGGGGACTTTTATTCCTAGTATAATTTTATTTGCAAAACTTACCCTGAAAGGCTTTGCAGAGAAGATAGTGGCAGCAAAATGTTGTAGCTTAAAAAGAAAAAAAAAAGTCAAGTATTTATACATCTGAGAAAAGATCACATACATCCCTGCTTGAAATTATAGGATATGGACCTGCAGTCAATGGAATTGCTCTTCAGGTGTTACTGTCCACAGCACTCTGATAAGTCTTATTTGCATTACCTGCTCCAGGGGTTATACCTGGTGGAGTTATTTCAAAGTCCCTTTAAAGGGTTAAAAAGAAACCTAAATGTCAGAAGAGGGAGCTCAGAAGTAGTTGAAAAGACGGTGGTGGAGATTAATATTCAACCTCTGCCCTTGACAAGTCTCTAAGGCTTGGCAGTTTCTCACTAGAAGTCTATAAAATGCTTAGGCATGATTGCTACACTTTGGGAAGAGCCAAATTCCTGAATTCTCTGAAGGAGAGAAAAAAAAAGAAATTATGTTCATTGTATATACTTTACTCCCATGAGAAGGTTACTGACTTGTTTGTATATTTTATATCAACCCGTATCACTTCCTACAGTTGGCAATAAAACTCTCACCAAAACTTTGGCAAGAAAATAGGAAAATGTTCTGCCAGACACCATTAATACAGATCAATCTGGTTTTCCTTTGCGTGAACCAGAAGATTATTTTCCTGAGGCAAATCGCAAACAGTTTTTACCTCAAAGGCTTGCTTTTTAAATCTTATTGCATGCCAACAAATCTAGGATAATTCATAGATGCATGGAAGTTAAGGCCAAAAGGGATGGTTAGATCATCTACTCTGACCTCCTGTGCATTTCAGAGCAGTAAATTACACCCAGTTACCCTTGTACTGTGCTCATAGATTGGCATTTGGTAAAACAACTTCCTCAGAAAGTCAGTCAATCTTGATTTGGAGACATCAAGAAAAAAAAATCCTCTGTGTTTTTGGCAGTTCTGCCCCACATCATTAATTAATTACTTTCACAGCGATTAAAAAAAAACAGTCTTCATCTTTACAGGTTGATGTTTTTGGCTTCGGCTTTCAGTCACTGATTCTTGGTACAATTCTCTCCAACAGAGTAAACATCTTCTTGGTATTATCTCCTCGTGAAGGAACTTACTCACTGTACTTCTATCTTTGTTGAACTAAATAGATTGAATTTCTGAAGTGTCTCAGTGCAAAACACTTTATCCAGCCCTCAAAAAATTTTTGTTTTTATTTTCAGTATCTTTTCCAATATTAACAATACCTATGAAGCTTAAATAAATTATGATTCTCTTGAATACTGAACACAGAGGTAAAAATAATCTCCCTAGTCTTATTCACAGTGCTTCTTTTGATAAAAGGTAGGATAGCTTTATTCAGAGTGTTTTCTGATGTCATCACACTGTAAATCGATGGCCATGAGGCAGACTGGAGAGGGGAAGCTGGAAATAAGACACAATTCTTCAGGTAGGGCCATTGACCACCAGAAGACACAGCCAGAGAGAAGATGGCTTTCTGCTTGGTGATGTCTCCCAGTCAAACCTTGAGATCTTTCTGGAAAAAGGGTTTCACTTAGGGAGTCATTTAGAAACCTCCATTTGAAGGACGCTGATCTCTGTGGGAGAGCAAACAGGTTACTCTCTGCTTCAGTGGGGGCTCATGCAGGGTCAGGTGTACCCCAGAGCCAGCACATGTGAAGGAGCAGAGCTACATCTCCAGGCCAGGCAGCACAGGAGTGATGTGTGCGTGACCACTGCTCAACCACAGCATTCGGATCAGCTCAGCCAGGCTGTGAAAATCTAATTTTGGTGACCACAACCACTTGTTCCAACTTGTTTATGGAATTTCAGTCTTAACTGTAAGTCAATTGCAATTTGGTTTTGAAAATTCAGCCTCCAGTGATCTAAACAGAACAGATGCCAAGGGCATATCTTGAAACTACTAACAGAACAAGACTCCTAGAATTTGAAGCACCTTTCCAGTTAAACTTGTTGGAAATACAGATTTCAGTCCAACTTTTCACAAGGTTCAGATACATTCAGAGCTGGTTTACTTTTATGATCATCTCAGCCGCCAAGAATATAAAAAAGCGAGGAAGTTGTTCCATGCAGCATTCTCTCAGGCAATAGAGCTAATATGAGAAATTCCCAGTTATAAGAGCTCCCCAGCCCTAACTGCCTACTCGTATTCTCAGTCTGTACTTTCTTGTTGTTATGGTTCTGTTTTTAGGGCTGTGCAATAAACCACATTAGTGAAATGATCCCATCAATTCAGAAGCAAACAAGCAACTGCTTTGTTGAAGGATAGGAGAAAGTGGGACTCTCTTAACGAAACAATTGAATTAACAAAAGGACAGAACAGAATAACCACAGCAACAAAACTAATCTCTCTGGATGCTTAAAAAAATAAATCTAATTCAGACTATTTCAGAGGATATTCTGTCAGTGTAGCCCTGAAACATACTACTACAGAAGAAAGGACAGTAGAACATTGTATGGGGGCAGAAATTAATTCGGAAGGAAAGTAGGAAATGGTTTTGTTACTTGAGAAGCAGTAATGTGTAATAACACCTGATGTAAAGGATCAGAAATAGGTTCAAAACTCAGTAATTAGTAAAATTTATAAAACCTTTTTTTCAAAGTGGACTTATTGTGCAAGAAAACCTTATTTATATGCTAGAAAATGATATCTTAATTATACTAAAATTTAAGGCAGGTGGTAAAATCAGTTTTAGTAATAAACTGTGACTTTATTCTCAAAGTACTAGGAAGTTTCCTTGCAGAAGGCCAGATTACAGAGTAGCAAATGTACTGACTGGCATTTCCCCAAGATGGTAAGTGGGGGTAGGAAAATATGAGTTCTTTACTGGAGTGGGAATATCTAATCTTAGATTATGTATTAAGAAGAAATTGTTTACTGTAAGAGTGGTGAGGCACTGGAACAGAGAAGCTGTGGATGACCCATCCCTGGAAGGGTTCAAGACCAGATTGGATGGGGCTTCGAGCAACCTGGTCTAGTGGAAGGTGTCCCTGCCCGTGGTGAAGGGGCTGGAACTGGATGACCTTTAAGGTCCCTTCCAACCCAAACCACTCTATGAGTCTAAGTATTAAGTACTTAAACAGTTTCATTTGTCTTACTTCTTCAAGGCAAGCCTTTGCCTTTTTTGTTATCTACTTGTTTGTTGCTCCTGATAATTTCCTTACAACCTAAACACCATATCATAAGTACCTGATATTACTTTGCTTGCTTTAATATATACATATAAATGTACAGAAAAATATGTACACATATATGGATTTTTCTTTTTTGGGCCATGAAGCCTGAAGGTGGAAATGTTACAATTTTTTTCCTCCTTTGAACATGGTCCTTGAAGAAATTCCTCACTACCTATTTGGTTCAAAGGTCTTTCTTTGTGGTGTGCTTCTGTCAGATGGGATATGTTTGGTCTTCAGATGATCAATTATGGGACAATTTTCCTCAACATGGCCCTTGGAGACTCTATGGCAACCCTTATGCTTTATTCCTCCTTTTCTGGACAATCCTCTGGACCCATGTCTAGCCTCCTGGAATTCTCCAGCATGGACGAATATCCTGGTTTCTGTTGTCCCTTGCCATGGTCGCTCAGGGTTTCCTCCATATTGATGAATGCTCTCAATATCTCCTTCATTTCAGAGTATCTCCTCAAGGAGACAATCGGCATTGCTAAGGCATGGTATTTCCAAATGAACCAATGAGATCATATTTCCAAAGAGAGTGGATATGACATAGGGTTTAAAAATTGCTTCTGAGGCTTTGAAAATTTCATCTTAGTTACTTGCATTTCCCAGCTCCAGAAAGTCATTTACAATGACATTTTGTGGCTGGGCTTAATGTTAAATGATCCTTTTGCGGTATTATTTATCAACTGAGAAAAATAAGCTGGTTTTGAGTACAACTTTTGCCATCCTGTGGTACATATTTAAGATAAGTTACATGGATTACTTCACAGAAATAGCTAATTCATAGCTCTGAATCCTTCATGTACCTTCCCCATGCATCTAGCTTGGCCCGTTTTAAAATTTTCCCATTTGGGAAAACTTTGTTCTCTGCAAGCTGGGAGCAGTCAGGCTGCTGTGCCCAGCAGCTGAATACCTTGATCGTCATCAAACTACTCTGCTTAACTCTGCTTTGTGCATCATGGCACCAACAAAGAGAACAACATTTTCCTTGTGTTTTTTTTCCCAGAAGTAGCCTCAGAAGTTGAGATCAATGTGTCTATACTTAAATCATCCATCAGCCCTTCCCTTTCCCACCTCTGAAGTAGTGCCGTTTGGTCTGAGTGACAGTGACAGGCTGAGACAGTCAGGGAGGCTGCTATGCCCAGGGCACATGGAGGGCAAGGACTGCCACCATGGGCTGAAACATTAATCATTTTCTGAGTCATGCAATCTCCTTTCCTCTTCATGATATCATGCACCGGGCACAGCTGGGACAGAGAGCACAGTTTGGTTTCATCCAGATGCTGGGGGGAGAAAGGGAGACTGTAGTGAGGCCAGCCCCTCTGCCTGGTCTCTTCCCTGCTCTCCAGCACTGTGGGAACTTCTGTTTCCAAGGGATAAGACAGTATGATGGGAGTTATAAATCCCCCCCTGCCTTTGTTTTTCAGGGGTAATACATACATCAGAAAATTATTTCCATGAAGATTAATAAACTAGATGAAGAGGATTAAAGAAAATTAAAATTAAATTTTCCCCCTCCACTGTACATTTTGTCTATCTGATATCTGCAGTACCTTGTTAAATTTAACAGCAACTTAAACATTCATGTCAAAGTGGAAAATACCTTTATTTGTAGCAAGCATTTTCACCCTGGGTACAGTTTGTTATCTCAACCAAATTATACAAACTTCAAGACTAAATTTTTTTTTTGCTAGTCTAGAATCTTCCTAACTCCCTTGGAACTTTATTGGAGTCACCCAATAGGAATGGAATAAACTCTTCCACTTACCACTTAAAGCCCCCTTAAAAAATGCTGACTTCTTTTTTCACAGTCAAACAGGTATAATTACTTCTGACTAAGATCAGGTAGGTAGAACATAAATCCTGAAATGCAAGTGCAGGTCTTGAAAACCACAGCTTTATTTCACATCTCCTCCCCTTCCTTTCCCCTCTCCTTCTCTTCCTTTTGGGGCAGAAACAGAGAAGAGGAAGAGATGTTGCTCTTTTCATCAGCTCTTTTTAATGCAGCGTGATTTACTGCACGTAGAAGTCATTTGTGCAGTAAGAATGAGCCATTTTGCAGCACTAGAATAATTCCATTGTACTGTATTTCTGAAGAGTAGCAAAGCTCATGGCTATTACTGTTAAATAGATTTGAGCAGGAATCATAGGCTACAAAAACAGCTCAGTACATAACACTAAATGAAAATAACATACTAATGTGTGAGTGATTTACACCAACATCAGCTGTCTCTGCAAAAAGTTAGTGCTTGTTCTCATGCTTTCATTTTCCTGGGTGGAAGATTAATTACAGATATTTTCTGATTTCTTTCTTGAAGTGGTTTCACATTAGCATAATATTTTTGTTCCCACAATTTCACTCTCACACAGATTAGTAAACTGGAATACACTGTTTCTTAAATGCAGTTCTTATTCATCAAATATGCTATTCAGACCTCTCATATTGACAGCACACAAGTATAACTGTTGCAAACACGTTCTCCCCTTTGCAGTAAGCAATATTCACTTTTTATTCCCTTTAGATAACTATGTAAGGCTGTTGCAGGGACTGCATTTCAGTGCTTAAGTACTAACACTGGTTTTATGGACTGGATACCGTGTGTATAACCGCTACTTGTGAACCTAAGTGTGTGGATTACTGCTTTGGCCAGGGCCAGAATTTGGCCCTGCATAGACTGATTTTTGTATGTGCCTTTAGAAGAGCTGCTTTCAAAACTGTGAGTGCCTGAAGACAAACTTCCATGAAGATGTTACTGTGGGGGAATGAGACACTAGTGGATCCAGGTGGCTGTGCACCTTGCCTGTAGCAAAGGAAAGCTGATTGCTCAACAGTGAAAAAACACGTTCAGAGTTTTGCTGTCAAGTTTCTACACAGCAGAGGATTTTAAGCCTACTGGGGTTCAGTGAGCTACTTATGTATTTTATACACTCACTATTTAATACCTTCTGGGGTAGAAATTATCTGATGCCACATGCCTTAGGTAAGTGCCCTAATCACTTCCACAGAAGGTCTTCCTCTCCTCTCCTCTCCTTTCCTCCCCTCCCCTCCCCTGCCCTCCTCTCCCTTCCTCTTTCCTCTCCATTTTTTCTCCTTTTTTCTTTTTAAATTTTGTCTTCTTTTTTCTTTCTTTTTTCCTTTTTTAAAAGGTTTTTCTTCTTTTTTTTCTTTTCAATGGCTATAGTTTTAACAGGAGTTGGAAACATTCCTCCATCTCCTCTACTCAGCCCCATGTTTAGGGAGCTACTATAAAAAGAGGCATAAGTTTGTTCTACATTCCTCTGTCTCCTGGGCTAAGATAGGCAGCATGCCCCATTTTAATTCACATCATATTTAAAAAAGGAGAGTGCAGGGTTGTTAATTCTAGTCTTTCATGTGCCCTGGATGATGCTCAAGGCTAAGAATCTATAAAACACTCAGAAAGGCGGGATTTGGGACAAATTCATCCCATGTGTGAGCTCCTATTGAGTAGATTTGGAAGTTTCTTGCTCTGTTAACTAGTGAACCTCAATCTTCTTATCAGGCAGTTGATTTTCTCCTAAACTAACTTTATTAGTCCAGTATTCAGAGCCTAATTGTCCTAGGAACTGACATGGAGGTATCCCTCTGATGAGGGACAATGTATGCCAGCCTTTGGGGGAACCAGCCTGCAGGACTGACGTGAGATTATCTCATTGCTGCTACACCTGGCTGGAGTGTTAACAGGGCAGCAACCACTGATTGTGGGGCTTTCCAAGAAACTATAAAAATCTTATTACAGGTTTAAAAAGTTATCTTTTTCCTGCTAACACCCTACTGCTTAGGATCCTTTACATCCTGAATGCAGAGAGAAGGTGCAAGGACTTTTCTATGGCCTTGCATCTTACATCCACCCAAAAGTTCTCCTTGGCCTTTTCTTGCTGGCTGAAGCTTTCTGCAAAAATGACTGCTGCAGAAGAAATCCTATTATGACTATTTTAGAGAATTCATTGACATCAGTATGATTTCATAGACCAGGATGTCAAGTCAGAAAGATGGAGTTATTAAATGTACAGAGGAATACAAGCTTTTGGCAGGAGAGGGCAGGATACAAACTATAATACGATTTGAGGTGAATTTGTAAGTAGACACGATTGGCAGAAGAGTTATTATTCAGCTGAAAAATTGAATTCAGTTCTCAGGTTTGATTAAGGAGAGTTTTCCAGATGTTCAGTGTTAATAGAAATAATGATGTGGGAAAATGGTAAGGACTTTAAACAGGAAAAGCCAAAACCTTCAGTACTCATGTCATTGCTGGCATAAATATTAATAAATGACAGATTTACTTTAGTTCTGTTTCTGAGAGGGCAACAACCTTTTGAGTTTCTTAGAAGCTTTCCCTTTAATGAGCACCCAGGTGTCCAAAGTGTTACAGGAGCATGTTGCCACAGATGCTACTGCATATGAACCAGGAAGTCTCAGGATGTCAACAGGCTTGCCGTCACTTTCACAAAAATTTAAAAATCAGTCACCACTTCCCCTGCATGCAAATGGCAAAAGAACATTTTTATCTGAGATCACACTAGTGTTTTTGGAAATATATCCTGAAGTGTCAGGAGGTTTAATCATTGCTTAAAGGATCTTTAAGAGTCAGTTAAGCCCATAATTTCTGTTCCAAATGAAAGGAAATGAAAAGCTGCTTAGGAGTTCAAATGACTAGGGGAAGCTCTGGGGAGTCTTTGCTGGGGTGTGTCTGTGGGAATAACAGCTTGCATGGAGAAGGAACAGGCAGCAAGGCATGAGAGACAGGCAAGGTGAGGGGAAATGGGGCAAATATGAGCACTTTGGGTAAGGCTCTGGCTAAAAAACATGAGGATACAGTACTATCATGTTCTGATCTGGCAGATTTTCCATACTGACAGAAATGGAACATTGTGAATTTCTTCTAAACAAGGTTGCAGCAAAAACCACAGTTTGCCAATAGGTTGTCTTCCCAGCTGGAAACACCTACAAATACATAGACACTTGGATCAAAGGAGCAGCAGTAGCATCAAAGCCTACAGAAATGGTGACCTGAATCTAGACAGAGCATTTATTTTATAGATGTGTTTTCGATCTAAGCTGCTGCAACTGATTGGTCACTAAGCTTGTTATTATCAAGTGGCAAACTCTTTTGGGACTTTCCTAAGGAACAGTTGTCACAGTAACAAAACTCACCAGGACTTTGGCACCTGCTCATGACTCAAAATGCAGGCAGTCTCTTGAAGGCCATGGTTCTACCTTCAGCTGGTCTGTAGCATTTTGCTCACTCCTGCTGAAACATGAATCATGCTTGTTATTCTTCCTCTCAACTTCATTTTTTTTCTTTCTGCCTTAGTTCCTGCTGTATCATACTATATATTTTTGATTGATTAGCTTCTCAGCAGAGTTAGGTCATCTGACAGTAAGGACCAGTGGGCAGCAAAGCCAGCACAAGGAAAGGGCCCGGAGTCTGTCCTTGGCTGTAAGGCTGAGACATCCCCTCCCTTTTTCAGCTGTTGTTAGGTGACAGTGTTTGCTCGCCCTATATAATGTAACTGTATGTGAAAATACAAACACACTCCTCCTTCACGTTAGGTGTAAAGGGAGGGGTAATTCTTATCTAGCAGCTGCTTGGGTTGTACCCGTGGTGGAGAAGAGGGTTTGCTTTGGGTTTGTTGCTACATCTGTGCTTCCACAAGTAAACACGGAGGAGCTCAGGAGAAGCTCTCACACCTCACTGGTGCAAGCTGGACAGCTGATTAACAGCAGAGGCACGCACAAGGCTGCACCAGGTCTGCTGGGAAGGTGCTGTGCGGCCACTGTCTGTGCCTCAGCGAGGGCAGGACAGGGGCTGCTTCAAGAATACATTTTTTTTGACATTGAATTTTATTCGCTGGGAGTTTGTCATCTAGATTTCTACTCTTTGAGTACAGACACTATCTGAGGAGACAGCTAGGTCCTGTCTGCACTGTGTGAGCACTAAATGTAGCATAATTTTTTTTTCTTCAGGTACGATGTGGCTGCCTTGTGTTTACACATCAGCCAACCCCATCTTTCTGGATGTAATAAAACAGTATTCTAAATGGTCTGGTAATTCTTGCTCTGCTTTAAGCTACTGAAACAACTTTATCTAAACTATAATGTAACAGGCAGGATTTACAAAAGGATTTTAACTGAGAACAATTGTTTCTTTTACAAGGATATTTGTTGTTAACATACAGATGGAGACGATCGAAAAGGCTAAAATCTCAGTAGTCATAGAGAGGCTCAGAGTTAGTGGAATTGAAAGAATTACACTGATAACAAGTAACAATCTGGATCATATTAATTTTTCAGTAACTGAAATATATCATGAAAGATGCTCCAAAGGTCCATGTAGTGAGTTCTTCTTCTGCAGTTGCAAAACGTCACAAATGGCACAATGTGAATCTTTCCAGAAACTATTCAAATTCCATTTCAAAATTGTTAGAATGCTTTGCATCTGATACCCTTTTTGGGAGACTATTTAGGAACCTCAGGCTGCCTGTGGTTGGAAACATAACTTTTTGCTTGAATTTGTTATCACACACTGCTTATCCATTTGCTTTTGTGACAACACTGTTTTTAAATTGCATAATAACTTGTCTCTTCCATTTGCTGTATTTATAGAGTTCAGCTACCATCACTCTCAGCCTTCCTTCACTGTACTAAGCAAGCCAAGCCTTTCAGGGCCTCTTGGCAGAAGTGCTTTCTAGTCTTCTGTCTGTCCTTGCAGCCATTTCTCACCATCATCCCCTTCCCATGAACAAATCTGACCTGAGCTGTGTCTAACGTGCCAGTGGACCATCTGTACATTGACATGGAGCATTTTTCTGACTGTTGGCATATGTAATAAGATTCATAATTTTCTTGTTCACAGTCCAGCCAATGGCAGCTCTTGAGAAACCTTGTGTTTAGTGAATATTCTCAGGTTCTCCCCCTCTTTTATTATTTTCAGAAGGTAATCTTTCAATTTACAGTGTTTCTGTTACTTGCTCTTAAATCCATGGCCTTGCATCTAGTGATGTTTATATGTGTCCTTTTTTATTACTGTAGTTCTTAAAACTACAAAGTAATTAGTTCATCCTTCTCTGTTTTGTGCTTGTCCCTGACTTTGTGTTACTAACAAATTTCATCACCATCATATTTCTTAGGATGTAGGACATATCAAATCTATCTGGATTCTTGTCTGCATCTTTAGATACAGAGATGTGTTTCAAAATCTTGAAAGGGAACAAGTTCTCCCCAGACAAATGCTAGATGGGGCAGTACCTGGGGCAGATACTGTAACTGAAAACTGGACAACACAATAAAATGAGAAAATGTATTTAGTTACATTTCTGAAAAAAAAGGTTTGTAGAGAAAAAAAGAATTTGGCCACAGCAAGGGGAGCTGCTCCCAGAATACTAGAAAAATAAAGTAAATACTCATTGCTAAAGAAATGCCATTCTTATTAAAGAGATGGTTTGGGTTTCAGTGTCGTGGGTAAGACATGTTTCACTGAAAATTAACTGCACCAAGTAGGTGGAGGAAGTAGAAACTGTTCAGAAATACAAAATGTGCTATAGTTAATTTCTTGAAGGAAGGCATTTTTCTCACAGCCGAAAAGGTTACTTGAAGCTATTATTTTCTATTCCGTGTAATTCTTTGAATTTAGCATACAGAACATGTGGATGACATAACAGGCCACGGCGAAAGAATATTATTAAAATGCAAAAGTTAGGTTGTGCTACCCCTGTGACTGCTTTGTTACTGGAGCCAGTTCCCTTACTCACAAACATTACTGCAGAGTAATTAAAGGCTCTGCTTTTTCCAAAGGGCTTCTTCGGCACTCCTGGAGCAGGATGGGCAGTGCTCACGGCGCAGGCAGGGAGCCCGTGACTTGTTTTCGGCTGGCTCTTCTGTGTGTGGCTGCATGCCTTATAACCCTCCTTTAAAGGCAGAATTACTTGTTTCCATCTGGGCTTCCCTCACTGCTCTGTGAGACTGTTTTTCAGCACAGGCTTGTGGGTCTGGATGGTTTGTTTTTGCTAAAGCACAGAAAAATTAAACTGAAAGTATCCACCGAGTTTTGGTACACAGACGGAATTCTGAAGGAACTGATTTTTGATAGTACCTTACAAAACTTTCTATGTCCAAAGTGCAGCTCCCACTAACTTAATTCACAAGTCATGGCATTTTTTGAAATCTGATCCCTAGTACTTGTTTTGGACAGTCGGACTTCTAGCTGTCAGTGGGGCAACCCCCTTCCCTCAGAAGAGCCCAGGGTGGTTGGAGGACCACAGGAAACTCCGGGTTGGTTTTTTGCTGCCTTTCCCCACAGTGCACATGCTTTCATTAGCACCAGCTTTATGCAAGGGTGGAGAGGAAATGTTTACCGCCTTTCTCTTCAGAGGTCTCCGTTTTGTCCTGGAGTGCACATAATAGGGTATTTTGCAGATCTAAAAAACTGTATTAGAGCAGTAGAATGCTCCCTGGCCAGGCCTAGTCCTGATTTACACCTTCAGTACTAGCACCACGAAGAGACCCAATGTATGCATTAAAGTTTGTTTCTATCTGCAATGGGCTGCTTCATTTGAATTGTCCCCATTTTCCCTTCCTCCCTTTCTCCATTCCTCCCTATGAAAACATGTTCTTTGCTTATGCACAGAAAAGAAAGTTTTCTTTTTAAAATACCCTTTTGAAACTCTTTCAGGTTCTGTGTTTGAGGTATGTCATATTTGGAAACTTTTCAGAATTTTCCATATTTCTGTACCATGTATATTTTTTTTACTATTAAACCATCCTATATGAGTTAAAATTCTTACTTTTTGCAGTATTTTAAAGGAGATAATTTTGTCATTAATCCAAGAACTATGCAGCAGGCTCTTTTTTATACCACATCACAATTCTCCTCCTACTCATTCTTAAAGGAAATCAAAAATTCCAGATGTCTTTCCTGCAACATCTGGCTCCCTGGCACGGGCTTCTGAAACTGTGTTTGCAGCCTTAAAGTCATGTCTTGGTTTTGTCATTTAGTTTGCTGGTGGGTTGTTGAAGTCACTGGTGACACAGGGACTGGTTTGCTTTGACAACTCTTTCAGTCTGAAAGGAGATAGCCTGGCAGGCCCATTGGGATTTTGCTCAGAATTTTTTGGTGTTCAGGAATGTGACGAGCTCAGCCACCTTGGCTTCCCGTCTTGCAGAAATACGTGCAGCAGTTTAATGCATGTGGACTCAGAAGTGTTCCCTGCTCAGCCTAAAAATGAGGTGACTCATGTCTAAACAATTAGCTGTATTCCTGCAGAACACACTGTCAGGTGTTCAGAGTCATTGTGCCAGACTCTGTCCTGAGGGAAGGAGACAAAACATAATGGGAGGGACCTAGAAAGGGCAATTCTGCCATGCTTTTCATGTTTTTCATATGTCTCTTTTTGGGATCTTTATGCATAAAATCTTGCTTTTCTCACATCCTCTGCATCGTGCTTTGATCAACAAGTTGTATCTTTCGATGTGTCTCTCATGGTGTGTGCATAATGCAACAGGCCCCATAGTATACCTGCTTCCCTTATATTGATTAATTGACTGATTGATAAGTTGACTCTCATCTAGGATTTAAGTGCTACTTGTACTGGGAGCCATGACAGTGAAGGTACAGTTCCAGATCAGTGTCCTAATCATTAACTTTTGCCTGTTTCAAGAGAGGAGAAGATCTTTTTATTTCCTCACTTAAAGATCTAGAAAAGTTCTGTGTTCATCCCAAAAGGGAGAGAAACAAACATTGTGTTGGTTTTCCTGGTGTGGAAAAAACCCCTTTCTCCCTACTTGAACAGTAAAGCTGTTTTTATCAAATGCATATGCTACTGCCAGAAATATGTCTCAGCCAGGGGCACAAGCTGCTCACTTTTCATCAAAGAAGCAAAGGGAAATGGCTCCATGGAGCATGCTTTACAGTTGCCTGCTGAGACCTCTGAGACTGGATCTGAATTTCCTGCTTTGAAACATTTTGCTGCCCCAGCAGAATGGTTCGTGGAGCTGGCATGAGGCAACCACACCTCTCTTCTGGGTTCCAGCATGTTATCCCATATGGGCAGGATGTGGCTCTCTATGTCCTGTCTCCTCCTAGTTGTTTGTTTGTGTAGTTAAATCTTCCACACTGACATAGAGTTCTTGCTTGCTTTTATGTTAGACATGATTTATGGTCTGGAAATACCATCATCCCCTCATTTTGCAATGTCTACGTGCTCCTCATGTCATTGTTGGTACTACCTGTGCGATATCATAAAGCACACAGAGAGGTTTTGTTCTGCTGCTTTTAACCTGCACGTGTGACTGGTGCTGGGATACACCTTTTCCAAACGACTTAACTGAGGATTTCAGCTTACACACAGTGAGGGGTTATAAATGGGATCACCAAAGCAACAACCTTATCTGCCCAGAGTGCATGTTGAAGGTTGCTCCCCATTGCAGAATTCTCTGAAGTACTTGTGAAGCAGGCCTTGAAATTAGTTAGCTTTAATAAATTGGCTATAAACACTACAGCAGCTCCAGGTCTGCTCCAAGAGTTGCCCAGCTATCCCTGTGAGGGCAGCAGGCCCCACCTCTAAGAAAGGGTAAGACAGATGATAGAGCATCATGCATCTTTCAACCATCTGACTTTAATCCCCTACCACATGTGAGTGAGAACCGTTAGATGTTTTACAGGGTCACTTAGTTTTACGTCAAAAAGCACAAGACAGTTTTTTAATGTACTAATTAAATTGTCACTAATAGGACTTCTGGTATCTTGAAATGCAAAAATGGTGTAGTGAGATGGGAAGGTATCAGCATGAGAAAATGAATCTAGAGACCAGTGTTAAAGAGCAGCGAATGAAAAAAAAAGTGAAAAATGAAGACAGCAAATGCAAACCAGAGGAGAGGCTATAGCCATGAGGTCTGCTGCATGTAGGTGTAAACTCGTTCCACGTTCCTCATCCTCTGGCCAGGTGAGGCCCTACTGAAAGTTGTTACTTTTTAGCCCAGACAAAAGCATTTGGAGAAAAAGTGAATGCATTTTTTCCAGCTCTGAATAAGCGTAAGCAGAATTCATCCTCTGACAGCAGAAGTTAACTAAGTGTTTTGTCTTGAGGGATGGTTTAATGTCTTACTCCTCATTTAGGGTCAGAAGTCTGAAGCCAAGTCTCCACAACCTTGTAATTTTTTGTGTGCTGAACCAAATGATGTTGGACACAGACTGGGACACAGCCTGGACTATTAAAGAAGGCACAGTAAAACATTCAGGGTACAAGTCTCTTTGCTAACAACAATTTCTAACAGCTCTGCCAATGAATGCATGCAAAAGACTGGGAAGGATAGGAAGACCAAGGAGACGAGGAGTCTGTGCAAGTGAACACTGCAATGTAGATCTGAGCAAAGGCTGCGAGTAATGTTTTGTGCTATTTTACAGAAGTTAGAGCTTTGGTAGAAGCATTTGTGCACTGTAGTATCTGTGTCATTGTGAGATGTGTGAAACGGACTGCTTGTTTTACCCCAGCACATAAATTCAATACTGAATACAGTTTTTTGTTCTGACCAGTACAGATAAGGAGCCTGCCACTGATATATCCTGGGGATGAGTCAGGGTGGTGGTGTGACAAATTCTTTATCTGCTCCACATACACATAAAAATGTCCACTTCACAGCTACCGATACTGGGAGCCCTGCTCCATCCTTCACTCTCAGTACTGTGTCAATGAGTAGAATCTCTTACTTTCAGCAGATTTAAATGTTATCTTGCTGAATATGATACTATGGCAACATGCCTACCCCAGGATTCCCTGTGCAGCTAGGCCTGGTGCAGCTGAACTAATAGAAAAGGCTAATGGGAAAGTCTAATGACCATTTTTAAAGCTTAAATACCAGTCATTTAATCTGACACTCTGCAGGCTGACAGTTATTTCTTTGGGATGTTCACAGAGCAGTTAAATGCAAAATAAAAGTTGCAGTCAGTCAAGCTGGCTTATAATTGTCGTGCAATGCTGGAAATCTTCAAAATTCCTTGAATACAATATTCAGCAAATGATATCTGACTGGCTTTTCCCCTCCCCCTCCAAAATTCTAATGTGCACATGCACTGCCACGATGCATAGGAAAAAATCCTATGGAGCAGGCCAGCATACACAATCTGTCAGACCAAGAAGAAATAAAGGTCTGTTGTTAATTCAGACAAATGGTCAGCAGCTGCAAAATAGTTTCCACAAGAAACAGAGCAAAACCCTCTCAGTTAAGGATAAATTTTTTTATGATTTTCTGTTGCCTTTTCCAGGGCCAAAATCTACTGCATATATTCCTACGTAGCATTTATTTGTGTTATCTGCTATTCCAGTGCTGTAAGCCATAGCAACAAAAAGTCCCTTTGAAAGTAAGCCCAGTGATTTTTGTACTGTTTTTCAATATTTTAAACAAATTAACTGCCTCAGTCATATCTGCAAATCTGCTCCAGCAACATCATTGAATGTTGGTATTTTGCATCATAAGACTTCAGTTGTGGTGATGAGCAGGGGTGCACTTGCCAGTTGAGGGAACTTCTCTGATCACAGTGGGAATATGGTCACCAGGTCAGGGCATCTCATCATTACATTCCAGGATACCATTCATTGTCCTGGTAACAGTGCTTTCCTTAGCTGAGTCACTTTTTGTGTGACTCATAAGGTTATCCTACATCTCTAATATTTTGCAACTTACGAGAACAGGGAGAATTTTAAAAGTTCTGATTCAAAATATATAAGAAAAAAACCCCTTAAACACGCTGGTATTCAGAATCTTTGCTGCTGTTGTGAAGAACGCACAACTTCTCATGAAGGTTGCTATACCTAAGGGATAGTTAGCAGGACTTCAGCATTATCACAACTTCAATCTCTCTTTGTGACTTTACAGGTACTGGCAGAAGTGATTGCCAGGAAGATGAGCTGGATCAGATACCCCTTTCCTAACCTGTTAATGTCAGTGTTTGGGTCTGTGCTACTCAGTTCTACATTTGCAGTTGATGTAGAAGCAAAAGCCTTATAAATATCACTTAACTCCTATATCTTAGTGACTGTTTCTAGGAATTTTGTTAGAACAGTGTCAGTGTTCCCCTGCACAAATTCCAAAGTGCAGGCTGGGCCTATGTTGTTTAAATTACACACAGCAAGCTGAGTTTTGTTCTGCAAGGTACACTGAACCAAATCTATTGTGAGTATGCATTGTCTTAAATTATGATTTAGCCAATAGGCCAAGAGGAACCTGAAGGACTATAGGGTTATTGGAGATTTAAATATTCATATTGTTCTTTGTAGTCTAACAAAGAACACTGCAATGTTTTCACTCTTTCAAAAAAAACCCTAAACCAAAACACAAACAAAAAGAAAATAGTCTTTATTTGTCCACCTAAGACATGTTCAGTAGAGCTCAAGTGTGAATTTGAATTTTTAATAGATATACATTTCCTCCAAGTTTAGAAAGTGTGGGATCTTACCCTTGCCCGCTGCTGACTACAGTGCCTGGCGAATTTAAGGGTTTCTACATAAGCTACAGGATGCAAGTGTTTCACTCTCATCCGTGTCAAAATTTTACAGGAAAGTTCTCTGACCTGGATGTGTTGATTCAGCCTCAGAGACATGTAGTCTGTGAGAACTGCATGAAGAGATGAAGTAAGAGGATTTAAAGAGAACTTAACATTTAAGAGAGACAGAAGCGAGTAAGCTACAAGCAAAAAACATTTCCAGAACTGCATGTCCAGCATCCTAAAACTGGTTTACCAGTTATTATCAGCTATTTTAAAGATCATAATTTCTATACAAATGAAATGATGTCATATAAGCTACAAGAGCACCACAGACTTAATTACACATTCATGCAGATAGGGTTTAGGGCTGCATTTTCATGGTCGTCTAATTTAAATACTTGAGACTTGTCCCCTGAGAGCTGTGGGTGTGTGAGGATGTGTAGCCCTCTCAACTCAACAGGATTTATGTTGACACAAGTTCTACTTTGTGGTTTGGTACCACTGAGCGGATGAGCACTTTGCTTCTGAAACAGAGGTAGTTATGTGCGTGGTCTCTGATAAGTGATCCCACAAGGAAAGTAAACTTTGATATATGCAATTCTTGTTTAAGTGTCTTAAGAGGTCTCAAGGTGTGAATTGTTTCAATGTCGTTCTCAGGAAAGGGTCAGCTTCCTCCTCTGAAATGTTTGAATTAAAGTGTGTTGTTAGATCCTCATGTCAAGAAATCCTTTAACTCCCCTGGACCTTTCCATTCATTTTAGTCTCTTTTACTACAAATGCTTCTGCAGGATAGCAGCCTTTGATTCTTCACTGCTTCCATTGTAGGTCGTCATTCACATTCTGTCAAAGAGAGAAAAAAGGAGTACAGAAGAGAATGCTAATGAAATACATATTCAAGTGCAAGATAAACTTCTGGGTAAAGCACTCGTCCTGACTCCAGATCAGACATAGGGAATGCCTTAGATGGCTCAGAGGGTTATGTCAAGAACATGATTCAATTTCTTTCCCACAGTTATGTGTGTTTTTCTCATTCTTGAATACTGAAATATTTTGTTGCCTACATTTTAAAGGGAAAAAATATGTTACCATTCTGATGGAAAAAATTTATGAAATGCTTTTGCATATGAGTGTAATGGGCCAGATCCAGAATGGCACTTGAGCAAAGTAATGATGATTAAGCTTAAAAGTTGGATATCTGGCTCCAAAGATTGGGTTTATATTGATGGATTCCCTGTGCTTTGAATGCAGAAGAGCCTGTGGTTTGTAAGGAGGATTCGCAACAGATAGGAGGACACTGTATGGAGGAAATGCTGAAGACAGCTCTGCCTCTGAAGGTCTGTCCCTTGCAAGTTTAACTCAGTGCTATTACAGGTATCTCTGTAAAAATGGATTTCCTGCACCAAATCACTTTTGGCACTTCGGTATTTTGCACTAAGGCAACTGGCCAACTGCTCCTTTTCAAGTTAACAGTAGTAGAGCAAAAGTGTGTGAAAGTAATGGGCAACCTTTCATCTTTCTGGGAGCTGTGATGAGCGGTCACCTTAATGATAAATTGCACTTTCCTGTGAGTTATTGCTTGGAGACATGCAAATATCACCTCCTGAAACTTGTGAGCAAATATTCTCTCCAGTTATTGAAGTGGACTGAGTTCACTCTAATTTCTTGTGAGAATTTCCTTCCTTTCCCTGGAGGTGCTGCATGTTTAAACCACAGAATTTCCCAGTCATTTCTCAGCTGAGCACAAAAGAAGCTAAAAAAAAGAAGGTGGAAATGTTCATTTTTGTTTCTCTGCTGAGAAAACAGCAGCCATTTTTCTTATTTCTTTACAGAAAAAAAATTAGAAATTAACCAACCTTGTCTTGTTTCATGGGAAACTGTAGTTTTTAGGCAATTTCATGGCATCATTTGTTCCTTCTCTTTTACATGGTGTGTGGCTGTACAAGACAGAGTACAAGATTTTTCTCCCTCCTCTCCCAGCAGTAATACAAGAACATTTCCTTTTTTATATTACCACTTCACTTAAGTATTTCTTAATATTGTAAGAGGGGGGAGAGACATTTTTCTGAGGTTATGGCTTTAGGCGGAAAGGACAGTACACCCAATGCTGGCATATATGTGCAATGTTGGGAACATGTGTCCAGAGTGCTGTTTTTAACTTCTGTCAAAGGATGAAGGCATCTGTTTGAAGCATTGAGTCAAATAAACAGTGATCCTGCAGCAGGTCACATTGTGGCTTCTGTAAATCAGTCTAAAGCAATGGGACCTCACGCAGTAGATGTGCATCCAGGGCAGGACATTAGCAGGGATGCCATGTAGCAGGGCTGATTTGGGATTTCCCACAGAACAGCCAGAAATAAAACAGAGAAATTCAGGATGAAATTCTAAAATGAAAATGAAATAGGAAGCTCAGAACAAGCCAATAATATATCCCTCCTTTAAGTGAAATTTCTTGAAAATTCTGTATTTATTTTTTTTCAAACACTTTTTCCTGCCCTTGGTAAGTTCCAACTCATATAAGAAATCAGACTATGGAATTTAATCAGCTCTAGTTATAAAATCTCATTGAAGACATAGTTGTAATTCTTCTACAATGATATGTTTGGAGCTGATAGACAGATATTTTTCTCGGTTGCTTTACCCTTCTAAGGAGTTTGGTATCACTTACTCTATTCCCTTACAAGCATTTTGTAAGCTGTCTGTTTCAAAACAACCTGTGGGATTTTAAATGTACCTTCCCCCACCAGGTTCCAAATTCCTCTATCCCCGAGCTACAGGTTAAAATGAATAAAAATTATAATTACCCTACCATATTAATGGCTTCTGGATTTAGTAAATAAATACTGCTGTAGTTTTCAGTATGGGTGAGCAATAGGAGCAGTTATTTGGAGATAATTACATTAGACATCTTTCAGAATCTACTCCGTCAAAAAACCCTCCATGACCCGCATGAGCCTAATTAAGCATAAACTATACTCTTAATTAAATCTATTGTGATTCTAAAATAGTTTTATAACGTTTGCTATAGCATGGTTGGTGACTTAGTACTGAGTATGAGAATTGATTCTAGCTAATAGCTACAGAGGAATTATGTTTGGAGTCAAATAAGCAGGCCTCAAAGACGGGCAGGTTGTGAGCCACAGCAGCCCAAGCCCATCTCTAAGCATACCATCATTTGACAGAGGGCTTTGCACATTCATATGCATCTCTGCTTTACAGAACTGTGGCAGATGAACTTGCCTGGTCTCCCCATGGCAGTTTTGGACATTTTTTGCCCCAAGCTGTTTGGTTGGCCCCTCTGCTGGATCCTATTTCCCCACCAGGGAACCAGCAGCTGGGAACTCCAGATACTGCACGGCCAGTCTCACTATTTAGATGAAGCTGCTCTCATGATCCATCAAATTCGGGCAAAACTTTCAACAAAATGGCTGTGGCACAGCCACATAGTCTGTTTCTGTTGTGTGAGGGAAGTGGTCTTGGACACTGGTGCAAAGCAAACTTCTGGGGAGATGATAGCTGATTAAAATCTATATGTTTTCCAGAGCTGACCCCTTAATTACCTGATGGTGCTTTATACTTCTTTATGAATTTTTATTTTCTGTTAATTATTCCTCCCTTATTTCCCAGCAGGCACATTAGACCTGAGCCTTCTCTTACATAGAGTTGCACTGATGTGAGTCTACTGAGTTCATATTATTGTGGACTTATGAAAGTTCAAGCAAAGAGCTTGGAAATTGTGTGGTTTCCAATTCCATTTTTATCTTTGTAGTTTTAACTGGAGGAGATCTTTTCTTAAGTAAGACAAAATTCTCTTTATAACAACTAAAACAGAAGCATCCTACATGAATGTCCTTCTCTATCTGAAACTATACGTTCCATGAGGGTGTCACAAAACATTGACATATTAGTGTCTTCCCCATGACTGCATAAAGAAGTTGAAAAGTTCTGTTTACTTGTCCTTGCTAATTTGTGCTCTACATTGTTTAAAAAAAAAAAAAAAAGAGAGAGAAAAGAAAATAGAAAAAAGGGAGATATGCTAAATGTTAATGGACCCTGAAGGAAAATGTATTTTTATTTATAAGACCCCTTAGAAAGTTAGAAGTCAGCGTTAAAAAGCAGACCTTTTGAAATCCCTTATAAAAAGAAAACAAGATTCTTTTTTAGTCTTCATGGATATCAAAGGAATTTTGTACGTGATTGAGAGCATCTGGCTCTAATTGTGTTAAATAGCCTTAAGCATCTGACTTTAACTAGAGAAGCTGAGAAATTCCACTATGGGTACTACTTTTTCATATACCTTTCAGATGCAGAAGAAATCAGAATGGTGTTTGTATTTCAACAATCAGCCTTAAAAAACGAGAAACATGACAGAAGCAGAACAGTAAGTTTTTATTTTGGAAAAACGTGCTCTGGAACAACAGGAAACTGGAGCCTCTTTTTAAAACAAATTGTTTTGTCCTTTTTAAAACAAAATGTTTTGGCCTAATTATTTTGCATTTTCAGTCTCAGACGCTGTGAATGTAGACTATTATGTATATATTCACACTTCCTTATTAGCAGTATGAGCAGCATATGCTATACTGGACTTGTTTTAGCTTTCAGTTCACACATATAACAACACTACCAAAGTGCTTTAGACAATAGCATTTCTTTAGAGAATACCAGCAGGTATACCTGAAATTTTGTATGCTTAGAGAATTATACTTTAGAGTTAGGATAGAGGACTGAGAGAAGAAAGAGTATAAAATAAAATGTAATGACAGGCTGCCCTTTAAGATGAAGGCTTTCCTTTCATTGCAGTATTCATTCATTTCCATGGATGTGAGTAAACAGAAAGGAAATAGCTTTTGGCCTGATGAGCACTGGGAGGATGTTTCTGTACAAGAATACTTTGTATGCTGTACATCCAGACAGTTTTCATTGCACTGGCTGGAAGAGATTGCCAGGCATCAATGTTATTAGTGAAAAATGCTGAAGCTGGAGAAGATAAATCCTCACCTAAATTTTGTGGCTCGAGAAGTTAGGAAGTCTAGTGAAACTGTGATACAGTTTTAAAGTAAGGAGATCATGAAAAATCAGTGTGCAAGCTGTCACTATGTACAAATGACTTAAGCAGTCCAGAATTATACCTGCTGCACATGTCTCCAAATTAGGAGTGTAGTGACCCTGATCCAGTAATGATATGATTTTATATCACCCATGGCCCACTGATGCAATGACCGACAGTCTTGATGCACACAGGAAAAGCTGAACAGCACTGCTTCCTAGCCCCTGCTTAATCCACCCTTGCCTTATGATTTTAGAAAAAAAGCCTGGGTTTGTTTACACGCGGACCAGGGCACTCCAACTAAAGCAGGATGGAATTAAATGACAAAATCAGAGGGCTGTCTGCTTACTACATTATTAAAGATCTCATTCACTGCATAATAGTTTAAACAAAAGCAATAAGATGTGACAGTATTTTTGCTATTAGTTTCATATGGACAATCTTTTCTGTTTACAGTGAGTTGTGTGGATTCAGACAAGTCTGGGCTGAGCTGTTTGTCCTTGTGGTATTTCAGATTTCACACCTCATACTGTAAAACTTTCCAGGACCAGCTCTGTTCTTTGAAGTATACAGTGTATGGCAGTAAACATTAACGAGTCATGAATATATTTCACCCAAAAAAATGTTTTACAGATTATACTTGCCTTAGTCTGCGGTGATACCGTTCATTATTCTGCAATTTCAAGAATGTGTAGGATGGCAGATAGCTCAAAATCATGCTGTTTGGATGAAGCAATTGGACTTTATGAAAAACGTTTGTCTTAAAGCCTTAAAACAAACAAATAGATATTGAAGCAAATTATTGTGGCTGTGTGCTTTTTAGGTTTAAATGATTATGAAAATAGTGAGTAACACCAGAAAACTGAAAAAATGCACATACAAGTACACATACTGAGGTTGGTATATGAAGAGCCAATCCTTCCAATAGAACAATACCTATGACGAGAGATTTATTTTTAATTACAATGAAAATATTCCAAAATTGTCTAATTGATGGATAGGAAGCTTCAATAAAGTGCTGAACATAAGGGAACCTGACATTAAATGGTTGGTATGCTGCTATGGCATTTGCTGAATTTTATTTTTATGCTGAATTTAAACCATCAGTGCTGCTAAAATTGATTCTTAGAGGAATAATGCACAATAATGGAAACATAAAATATAAAAGAATGTAACTCCTGTGAATGTGGTCAGATACTACATTTTATACTTCTGAAAAGGATAAAAAAGATTTATTTTGTTTTGCTTTGAAATTCCTCTACGCACAGAGTGGAATGTTCTCTAAGAATTTGTGGGTTACTTTAAAGAACAATCCTTTAGCTCGCCTTCATTCTAAATCTAGGCTTCACAGTATATTCATTTTCTCTCTTTCATCTTTTCTCTTTGTGGAAGGAGAAAATAAATACCACTGATTGATGTGAACATTTATATTAATCTTAAAGATGCTGACATTCAGCAGGCTTGATCTGCTCACTTTGTTAAGTGGCAGTAGTGGTAAATTATTAGCATCCTTCAGAACATGCCTTTGTGGATGCATCTTAGGTAAGATAAGTACTTTTTTGGCTTTCTTGGCTTTACCTGTATTAGGAAGATAACTTGTACTGGCCTTTGGTTTTCTCTCACACATGTCTAAAGTCTCTTGCAAAGTGAAAATAATTTGGGCACTTGAGTATGTCATACTCTTAAAGAACCCATGTGGTAGGAAAATTACAAGAATGAACATTGGGCAAGTAAAATAAGAATTCTGCATGGATTACCCAGCTGTTTCTCTAGAAGGTAACCTAGTCAAAATGCCAAACATTTAGTATAGGCTGCCTGAAGTGTCTGATCAGTCCAGTTCATAAAGTCCATTTAGGGGTCTTTGGATGTGACACAGACTGGGTGAGTGCAATGCCTTTTTTAGCTAAACATAGAATCATAGGGTCACAGAATCATAGAATGATTTGAATTAGGAAGGGACATAAAAAGCTCATTTAGTCCAATCCTCCCTGCATGAGCAGAGGAATTTTCAAGTGGATCAGGTGATGAATTATCATCATCACATCTCTTACATCCTTGAGTGTGAAATACAAGGAGTGGCTAAATAAGAAATCCATGAGTGAATCTGAGAGGACAATCTTTTGTCTCAACTTTATCTTGGTGATTTCTTGACCTTACCTCACTTTACCTTCCCAGAGTTGTCAATACCTGGTATGGTTGTAGTTTAACGACACACTCTGAACAGGTTGGGGAACAGTGTCTGAGCTATACAGTGACTATTGATGATTTCCAATTGACTTGACAAAACACATGGTGAAGTATTCTTACAAAAGGAGTAAATCCATTAGTGACTCTTGTTGATCAATTAACCCCATCTGACCACAGACTGCTAGAACGTGATCAGAGTTTAGGAAGGCAGTATTACAAATGGGACAGTGTTATGATCACAGTATTCAAGCACTTTCTCTCAGGGAAAGTGATTTATCAAAAAGGAACATTTCATATTTGTGCCTTGTCTGCACTAGGGGAAGGAAAAAGATAATGTTTATAAACTCATACTTATTCACAGTCCTGGAGCAAAAAACCAATATAACCAGATCATTCTTAATATGGAGTGACATAAAACAACAGAAAAATCTTGATCAGTTATGACTTTTTAAAACTTCAGTTTTTGTCTATATTAAAAGTTTTACATACATTAGGTAGGAATTTGCCTAATTTGTGTGAAAAGAAGCTAACGTGAATCAGACAAGATGATTTAATGCTTTGATCAATAGTAGATTCATTGGTCCTAAGAACAGAACTAGGAGACCTTTTTTCCTTTGGAAAAGTTTCTTCCTAAAGGACTTTGGGGGTTTGGCAAAACTTTGATGTTTAACTAAGTTAAAATTGAAGACCATGGCAAGAAGGTAGGTCAGCTGTCTGTGCTGTCACTCCAGGATGCCCTCTGCCAATGTTATTCATTTGGGGACATCAGTTCCCCAAAGAATCAATACGCACATATGTCCTGGTTTCCTTTTGAAGGATAAAATGGAAAGTATAAATGCTATTACACAAGTCCAGCAACACTCAGGGAACTTCTGCTTACCTCTTCTTGAAAGGAGAGGTGGCCTCACGGGGAAGAGTGCAATCCCCCTGCAACGCAGTGTCTCTGCAATATCTGAGGAAACACTGAGGCGCTTTGCTCTTCCCATACCTCTTTCCAAGCACAGGAGTCTCAGCTCTTTGCATGCTCTTTTTTTAAAGAAGACATTTTGTAGTTTCAGTTGGGAAAACTAGATTTTAGTCTCCCGTTCTTGCAACTACTCTCCTTCTTGCTTCTATTCAATAGTGACCAGAGAACCAAAAGTTTGCATCTTGGAGAGGGGTAGGATTTAATCCCAGCTTCTTGGTGTTTGCAGACCCTGGTATAATGCTATAACAGAAGGCACCGGAGTGATCATGTACCCACTTCTAGAAACTCAACAAAATGTGGAGTCTTTCTCTATGGGGAATGGTATTCTCATCATATGACTGAACCCCAACACAGTACATCTTTAATACAAGCAAACTTTGGCTATAATAGTTAACATGGATTAAACTGTCAATGAATTGGTCTTTAATTCAGATTAAAAGCTCAGATTCTGCTACATTCAGCTATTCATTCGACTGTTCTGCATTATTCCAGAGGCACAAAGCAGCAAGTGAATATGCCCCAGCACATTTCTTGTGAAATCATGGATTTGTTTAATAATTAGTCAGCTAGCTTGATTTTACGAGCCACCTCAGTGAGACAGCAGTAATCTGGGGAAGTTTGCAGTATGGCAATTCTAAAAAGATTTTTGCCTACGGGAGCATCATGTATTACAGAAGTCATGAGAAAAAACCCCTCTGTTTTCTTCATTTTGATTGCAATTTCAGTAGTTTCTACTGCAAAACACAGGTCTAACAATTCTCAGGTTTTCTATAGGGCTTACTTTCTAATTCCTTCTCACTGCTCTACTTCACAATTTAAATCTATAAGTACCCTCTTGAAGGTTGTGAAAATTCTCTCTAGAATAAGCACCCCATGGAGCCAATTATTTGCATGATTTGAAATGAGGAATTTGTCATACGTAACCCTTTTTTCCCATCCCTTAACTGACAAGCTCCCACAAATATGTTTGCTGCTTAAAATTACCTGTCAGTATATAAAAAAAAAATCTTGTTAACAAGAACTACTGGAAAGAACCTTGTACTTTCTTAACATAACATTTTGGGGTGTTGAGGTTGTGTGCCATATGTATTTTGACTTCTGGTATAAGTTCTGTCTTATTTCTGAGTCAAGCATTTCCCACATGGCAAAATGGTTACTACAGTTCTGTAAAAAGTGGCGGATGCAATAAAAATGACAATGCATAAAGGCAGCTTAGAGTAATATGGAACTAATTTATTGAACACAAATATGATTTTCCACACCATACATTTTATAATTCAGCAGTTCGAGAAAATACATATCCAGCATAAAAATAAGAAGGCAGATACCTTACTGAAATCAGAGCAAATTTGTCAATGGCTTCAGTGGAAAGGTGCTGAGGCCAGGGATTGTTTTTTAAAGACCATTAATAAACAGAAAAGCACATTCTAAAACGTGATGATTAGAAGTACTTGGCAAAATGAGTACATAATTTGCTGAGCATGGAGTTTGGAACATATGAATTGTGTTCACAGAATTGAAAGCTGCACTTTAGTCCAGATAAAATTGAAACCTTTACAGGGAACAGATTTTAGATATCTTTTCATCTTCTACTATTTAAGACTAGTTCACATATTGTTTGTACCCTTCTTTAATCTTATGACAGGTTATGAACATATGATAAGCTGGTCTGACCACTTTGTTTTTAAGAATGTAAGCATATTTGAATAATATAGTTCTTTAAGTGAACCGGGTCCTATAGTGCAGTCATTAAATCTGCTAAAACCCCCAGTGTAGAAATAAGCTGTAGGCTGCTATTTGATAAATTTTCAGAATAGAGGGTATGTTCCTCTGTTATTATTGGCAAAATGTGAGCTGCATAATATAATCTCTCAAGATAGAGTAACTGCATTCTTTTGCAATTAAGCTGAAAACCAAATCCTAATTATAAAGGATTTGTAGTATTAATTTGCCATAGAATGGTAAATACAAGAAGAGATTATACTATGAAGAGAAATACTCAATGACGCCTAAGGCATGTTGCACAGATGTTTATGGACTGAAAAAATGCAGAATGTGCCAGTGCAAAAGATGCACTTTTCCAGTAACAGGTGATTGTCACTGAATTTCAAATTACCAGACAGGAGGTTTGGGTCTCCCTTGCATGAACTAGTCTTCTCAGCTTTAAGAAGGACAAGATATGAGAAGGGTGGGAGAGGAATGCTGCAACTGCATCTTAAGAGAATGGCGTGCAGTGCTGGAACCTCCAGGGACAATGCATGTATTTCTGGGAAATATTTCCTTGTAAGAATGAGGATCAGGTCTGACTTCACTATGAGCTACAGGCTGTCAACCATTAATCTGAAACTCTCTGTTTGTTGTTGCACTTCAGGCACTTGAATTAGCCAGTTTTAGGCCAGCCCTACAAATTATATTTATTTTGTGCTTATCTGTGTTAAATTTATTAAAAATGAAATGCACCCAGTTTCCCAGCTGTCAAAAAGGGGATTTGCATTAATAAAACATAAGTTATGTTTATCCTGATATTTGGCTTCTCCTCTGAAATTGAGAATTAGTATAATGAGGGATACAGGCTGTTCTTTTTCAGAGCCAAGCCAAACCAGGACAGAAGTATATGGACTTGTGATTACACATTTCAGTAGCTGGCTTCAAATCAGGTGATGATTTAGAAGCAGTCAAATAATGAAGGAAAAGTTCTTTATTGGGTGATGTCCCTGACATGTTCAAGAAATTGTCCATATAGAGTCTGTATTTGAAATGTTTTACTTCTGCTCTGAAAGGAGACCAGTGTTTAAGCAAAGATTATGCCTCCTTCAGCAAATAGTTAGAGAGAAATTATTAAAGCAGCTAGAAAAAAGTAACCTTTTGACTTTTTGGATAGTGCTATCATCTGTGATTGCAGGGTTTCTTGAAGTCAGTTTGAACTCCTCAGGTTGGAATAGTATTCCAGATGTGTTCTATTACATCTAACTATTTTATTAATTCTCTCTGTTATCAGGTGTTTTAGGGCAGTAGCAAACTATATACTGTGAGGAACTGTGACCACAGCCTCTTCAATAAACTTTCATATGAAAAATTTCCTTTGTGCACAGTTTGGCTGGAGCAAAGCAGCATCTATAAAAATTTGGGGTTTTTATGTTGACTATGTAAGATTGCATGTTATGGAGTTACCTTCTCTATAATAAAAGACCTGTTTCTCAAACGCCTTTGTGTGAATGCCAAAAGCAGTTTCTCATTGTATCAAACACTGAACAAACATAGTTCTGCTTAAATCAGATAAAGTTTTAATTTCATTAAATTCTGATATCTTATTTAAGCCTCATTGCCTTGTACTTTTTAAAAATAATTGGTTTTCCTCCTTTTTTTTAAAAATTTCCTCTATTTTTCGAAGAAAGCACCCTAAAGGAAAAGAAAATGAAATGGAAATTATGACAAAATGAGCATAACCTTTAAAATATTTAGCCTGTAAGATTCACACTCACTCAAAGAACTGAAAATAATGTGCAATTTAAGTTTCTTGGTTCCCATACAATGAATCACTTGACCTAATTACAGGGCTTTTAGGGCAGATAATAATCATAGCCTTGCTCTGGGACGCTTTCCTGATCAGAAGTAATGCACATTTCCCTGTGTCTATCTAAACCACACAACGTATATTGTGTCTATACAATGCACCTGCAGCCTGTTGTGCATACACATACATACACAAATACAGAAAGTTAATCTCAACAAGAAGAAGGTGCAGAAACCACAGATGAGCAAAGGGGCAACCTAGGTGGCAAAGCAAAAGGCTAGGGGCAAGACAGCTTTGGCATGCATAGTTTATTCTAGGCAAGACCTAAAACTCAAGCAGCATTTTATTTTTATAAAAGCCCCCATACATTTGCTACATTTTTAGTGGAGGATGTGTTTCAAGACACATTTATGGTGAGTGCAGAAACAAGGAAGACACATTTCTGCAGAGCTTTGAAGTGGCTTTCAGACATGACTGTGTACTTCAAAATGACAGTCTCATGAAAAGCATGAGTGTTGAAACAGACATTTCTGTTTCATAGGCATATTTGTTGTGAGGTGTGCTACAGGACTGTACTGGCTACTCAATCAGATTGGTAGAGTAGTGCCAGGAGTCAGACAGTTTCTGTGATAGTGTATGAGCCAGCCAAAAGGCATCTGGTCCTAGTTTTCTGTGGCTTTTCATGGATCGGTGAAGACTCTTACTCTATTCTGCTAGTATATTTTTCCAGTTATAGTTGTTGCTGTTGTTTTCCTTTCAAAGTGGTCTGTGCCTACCCAAACTTGACACAACCAATGAAAATGGAACTTCCTGTCTCCCTGTTAACATTATAAAGTCATTCGGTGTAATTGAGCCTTTTCCTTATTTTTTCAGAGGAATATTTAAAAATTGTGTGTCTGCTTCAGGTTTTGGTGGTTAATTAATGCTGAAGAAACAAAACTAGAACCTGGAGACAGAAAAACTCAACTACATGAAATGCTGATATTAAAAGTTGTTCATATCAGACAGGAAACAACTACAGTGGCAATGCAGACAGAATTTGTAAAATACATTTTCAAGTAATTTTCCATCCCTCTTCTGTTCATCAGCCCCTATGGCCATTCCAAGTTTTAATGACAAACTACTGCCTTCAGCTGCCCACCTCACGTTGCTGTCAGGCTTGTGGGTGTTGTCTCTATCCTCACCTTGGTGTTGTCTCCCAAGGTGGCTAATGGAAATCGAAGTTGGCAGTTTTTGGCTACAAATGAGGGTGGCTGAGCAGTCAGCATATATTGTACTTACTGCTCCTCTGAGAAGGGCAGAAAGCTGGTATGGTCAGGTCCACACTCACCAGTTAAACCCAATGCAGGCTTCAAGTTAGGGTCATCAATCTTATGATAGGTGAGCAATCAATTCCCCCCACACTTAATTACATATATATAGTCAAAGTGCTTTTTTTTATTATTATCTTAACAGATGGTTCTATACTTACCAGAATCACAGAATATTCTGATGTGAAAGGTATCCACAAGGAACATTGAGTCCAATTCTTAAGTGAATGGCCCATACAGGGACAGAATCCACAATCTTGTCATTATTAACATCCTGCTCTAACCAGCTGAGCTACTCCTAGTGGCACCAGACAGCTTTAACAAAATCTTCCTCCAGAGTAAGCAGTACCTCTTAGACTCTAGGAGATTTAAATTTAAGTTCCTTGTTCCACGTAGGTATGTTTCCATGAAATGCTTTTGTTCTAACAAAATAAACTGTTCCACTGAGAAATTTCTGACTAACTCTAGTCATAATCCATTCAATACAACTAAACTCCTGTATAAAGAGGAATAATTTTGTAGATTGTGTTCCTGAATCTGTAATACTTCAGATGAGCTGGATGTACATAGTATTTCTTTAATTTCTAGGAGAAATTGCAGCAATCCTGAATTATGATATACATGCAGCATTTTGATAATTATAAACTGTGAGGCCAATGTAATATCACACTTAGCTTGAGCTATTGAGTCCTAAAGTGTGTTCACAATATTATTCCTCTCTTCCCCACCATTATCCACAAAAGCAGACAAGCCCTGCACCAGGAAGGGCTGCTAAGGTGTCTATGCACAGAAAATTCCTCATACATGAAGTGAGTGACACAGACAGTTGTGTAGGCTTTGAAATGATGACTTGCAGAGCTCCTGACAGAGGCCACCCAACTGCTGAGCTACCTCTCACGTTAACAGTGCAGTGCGAAAGGCCTGCCTTTCATTTACTGAGTCAATTTTGCTGCATGGATACACATTCTGCCTCTATTTCTCTTGCTGTCTTGCAGCCTATGGGGAGACGTGTGAACAATTAGCTAATGAAGAGCACACTATGTCTAGACAGAGCTAACTGTTAGCAGATGAACACTGTTTATATTTGTCAGTAAGCTGAGTGACACAAGCCAGAGAGATGTGCATCGCATACCACTGGACTTCAAATTACTGTCTTTCTTGAGGTGTTTTGTTCCCTTCGTTGTCAGAAGAGCAGATCATGCCAAGTTCCAGCCTCATCATTTCTTCAGTGATGGAAAGGCATGATGATAAAACCTTTGAGCTACTTACCATCTGCACAGGGTTTCCTCTTCTAGACTTGTATTTTAGAAACAGAAATAATCATATGTATTGCTTTTCATCCACTAGGGATTTAAAGGATCAAGGCTTAAATATTGTATTGTCAGCAGTGTGAGAAATCAGAACTAGATTTGAAGAGAGGTGCTACCTTGGGAGTGAGGAATCTACAGATCAGTTCCTGGCTTTGTCACATATTTCCTGTTTGACCTTGGGCAGATCATTTTGATTCACTTTTCTGTGCTTTCTTATCTATAAAGTGTGGAAAAAGTGCACCATGCAAGGGCAATTATGTGAAAAGTATTGTGTTACCACAGCTGGGGGAAAGACTTGCAGATATTCCTATCAATAAACATGCACGTGGATTTTTGTAGTACATTTCTTTTACATAATGATTTTGTAGAAGGTAGACACAAGTAGGAGTGACAGCATAGGAGTAACAGTTTGTCATTTCACATATATTGTTGCAGATAAGGCTTGAGACCTAGATTGCTTTCTGGTCTTACAAGTATAAAACAATGTTTTAGCAAACTTTCAAGAAATCATATAACTGCAATCCTTAAGTAGTACCAGCTAATGGAAGCCCTTAAGACAATTATCATCTAGGAGTAGAGCTTGAGGTATAAGAAGAAATTTGTGGTTCTGTCTGGTTTAAAATGAAATGGGAAGGTTTTTAAAGGGATTGCTCTTAGGAAACATTTTGACTTTTCTTTCTAGCTATAAACAGATGCTTATTCATATTACGCCAGATTTACTAGCTAAGGTTGCTTTTCATCAGCAAGGCATAAATCCCTCTTGACTGACTGGCAAGGCACAACAATTAAGCTGGCATACAAAGGGCAAGCTTGCTTACTGTCACTGCAGTGATTTTATAGTCCTATTCCTGCAATATTCCTATTGACTCTGGTGGACCCAACTCAGTTCTTATGATCTGTTCACAAGAAGAAATTCTGAGGAATTGTGCTTCATCTGTACTGAGAGCTGGATGCAAACTACACTATGTAAAGCAAGCTTCTCAAAAACAAGAAAAGATTGAGCACACCCTGTCTCTTTTGTGGACAATGTTTCCTTGAATAAATTATACTGAGGATACAAAAGAAGAAGGAAATGTTATGACTTTGCTAATGTGACCCTGCATTCTCTGTGTAGGTTTTTGAATGGCTGTCTATTCGGTCCTCCAGGCTATATCCTTGCCTGAGAGTGATTTGAAAAATGATGCAACAAATCAGAGCATCAGAAATCCTTGGAAGATTGATAATGACTGAAAGTGATCACCTCTCTAAGGCTGATGTTGCTTATTAAGCTGTCGGTTGTCTGTAAGAAACAGTGGCATTGGTAGGTGTGGTAATGGAAACCAAACACCACAGAGCCTTTGTGGATAGGCCTTGGATATGGAATTGCAAAATTCCCTTACCCCCTGGGGTGATCTTTTCACCTAAGAGCTGGCATGTTTCCATTCATTACTGGCACCTGTACTTTGGTGATAAAAACCATAGATGTGAAGTCTACTGCTGGCCCAGAATGAAATCCAGTCATGGTTTTAGGCTGAAAAAGTTAAATTTGTATATTTACAGGTACATGTCTACCTCCTGAGTCATCACCCTTTGCTGGTTTTTATAGCTGTGTGAAGAAGAAAAGACACTTTTCGGTCATCATCCACATGATTTATTTCATTCTCTGTTAGGATGAGACAAATACAGAACTAGAAGTAATGTGTTCTTTGATGCAGGTGGTAACACTGAAACCCATCTCTAGATTACACTAATGTGACTCAAAATGTTTACATTCTTCTGCAATTGGGAATCATGAAGATTTTTTAAGATCAGTGCAGCTTTCAGACATCTTCTACAAAAGTCACAGTGGCAATTGAATTAAAACACTTGTATTTGAATGGGAGGATGTCTCTCCTTGCCATGCAAGGTGAGGAATTCCACTCTACATGCTCATTCTCCCTGTGATAGTGTCAGAGGACCTTAGACTAAAATCTGTTCTGTAGATCGGGCTGTTTGTTTGACATATCTCTGCTTTGACTTAGGGGTACTGGTTTTATTTTATTTTTTTTTTTGAAGTTGGCCAGTTTTGTACATTGCAAAGGAGTAGAAAGAGGTCAGCTACAGTTCAATAGGAAATGAGTGTAATGCTACTGGATTCACTTTACCAAAGATCACTTATCACTTACGAACATTTAGTCAGAGTGAATTTCTCTTCAGTCTCATCAAGGCTGATAAACTCCATGAGAAGACCAAGACATTTACCTCTGCTGTTAAAAGCTTGATGTTTGGAGAGGACTTAATCAAGGGAGCCTTCATTATTTGTATTTATACAGCATACACACTGAACTATTATTAGCTTTCATGTTGCATTCTTAACACATTTGAAGTATAGAAGTGGAAACTGGGAATAATTTGTCTGTGAACTACATGCCTGTGGGGTGTAAGCTAAAATGCCTTCTTTGATCTAACAATGAAGTGAATTTCTGTCATAGACCACACACTTGAAAAAAGGCAAGCAGTGGAAAAACAGAAGGAAGGGTACAAGCACTAATCCCTATGTCCACATACAGTGTGTCTTTTCCTCTCTACTCAGCCCTAAGATTACAAGGCCAGTGCTGGGGTATTTAGAAGAGTTCTGTGTTGCTGTGGAGCACAGCAAGACTTTGAGTTTAGAACTAAGGCACATTAGTAAAACATAAAATTATTCCTTACTGCTTTGGTCTTTGTGGTTCAACAATTTTGTAGTATTTCTCTAAGTGCTCTTACCTCAGAGGCGGGAGAAATCAGTTCATTAGTTAACCTCTTGTAGTGGGTTGCTTTTCATTTTTCTAGTTGACAGGGTAATGGATTTCAGAATTTCCAGTCAGTATAGGATGAGATTTCAGGTAGCTTTTTTTTTTTTTTTTTTTCTTTTCGGTTTTTAATATCCTAATCTTATTTGTCAAAGACTAAAGTGTAGGTCTATGGTTATGTAGTATGGGCATAATCTGTAAATGTGTTTGCATTAAGATACACAGAACCAAACTCAACCCTGATAATACTGTCACTGATTTTACTAAGGCTATATGAGGGCTGAGTTTGCATCTGTTTGAAAGTCAGCTGATAGTTTTCATCATGAGGAGGAGGCTGAATAAATTTGTGTCACTTATTTGGGATATCCTGCCTTTCCCCTCCAGAGAAGTCAAAAATATTGCCTTAATAGTGTTTTCATTGTGTTGCTTCCCACTACATGCAAGCCCTATCTTGCCAGCTTGAAACGCTGGGTGTTTTTTCATCATAAACGAAGCATAAATGAAGCAGTGTCTTTATGCTAGAAGGCAAACAGAGGAGGATATTAAAAGTGCTCTCACTGTGATGAGTGAAATTCTTAGCTGTCCCAAAGTGACTCAAGCTTACTAGTCTGATTAATTTTTTACAGTAGTTATGCTCCTGAACCACTTAGTGTTTTTGGAAATCCAACCTACTCCCAAATGCAAGTACATGGAAATAAGAACTCTGCCCAACTCACTGCAGTAAATTAAAATCAGATGTTGGAAGACAGCCTCTAGCTCTGTGCCTTGCTTGTCTTGTAGATGGTATTGCCCACAATCTCCTGTAAAGGAGTGTTTGAATTGACCCAGTGATTTCTGCAACACACTAAGATAAATGGAAATCAGATCTGGTTTACCTTACATGACCAGATGAAAGCAGGAGATGAGTTGTAAGCAGCTTAGATGATTCTGTCCTTGACGATTCCAAGGTGGGGTGGGCAGCTCAGGGAGTGAATAGCTCAGCTATCCAACTTTAAAATGCCACCAAAAGCCTGTCACAAGCTCCAGCTGAAAGAGCCTTAGTCATGCAATAACAACCATTCAGAGGAAGTCACCATCTTAGCAGAAGTCTTGATCCTGATCTCTTGCTCTCTTACTGAGTGGAATTTTGCCCAAATAAGGATATCATGGTTGTGTCTGAGGAAGAGGACATAGAAAAAGTTTCATATTATTTTAGAAGGGCAGAAGACTTTCTTTGTTGACAGCTTTTGAACTTGAGTCTCATGTAAAGCAAAAAGGTAAACTAAAACAATGAGCATAGATGAAATCAAGTCCTGACTCTCCCAACTTGATAAAGTGATTAAGAGGACGTTAAAAGTACCTTCAGCTCCCCAAACTGTCAGTCTAGTGCCTTCCCAATACAAGTGATCCTGAAAACCTCTGTGGCCAGTTAGTAAGTCTGTTCAGAATGACAGAGCCATAGGAAAAACAAGACCAGTGGTATGCCCGTTTCGAGAGCTGCCTTCTGGATGCATAAACTCGTAAAATGTTCTGGACCACCAGTTTGTGCCTCTGGGAACTGACACAAAATCTAGGGCTGACTGTGACAGCATGTGTCTAGACAGAAATGTGCAGGTAGGAGAACAGCCCACTCTTCCCACTTTGATAGTGATCCATGTCCTCTGCTAAGCACAGGGAGCAAGTGCACTGACTCCAGAGACAAAGTTTCCACAAGATTAAAGGAGAGAAAGAAAGAAAATCTCCAAAATTTATCTATTTTTCTGGTTCCTTTGGGGTGAAGGAGGGAGCATTGGAAAGAAGGAGAGAAGAAAAGTAGGAAAGAAGGAAAACATATTATTAGAATTCTAGGGAGGCTGTTGGATAAACTTCAATAGCCTATATCTAAACACCAAAAGGCACAAAGAGTGCATCAGGGCTAAGGAAACTGGAAGCTAATAAGAAAGAGAAAATACAATTTTAAAGATAAAACCATTTTCCATTTTAATGAAGTTCTGTAATGGTACTTATAGTCACTCTGTCCCTGTTCTTTTAGCTTTGTTGGACAGCAAGGAGATTTTTGAAAAATCTTTATCCTTTGAGGGAATGGTTAGTATCACTTTGGACACTTAACACGATATTTCGGCTCAACACCTAAAACAAGGGTCAGCAAAAAATCACAGAGAAGTCAAAAGTCAGAAACACTTGCAGACATTTGCCTCTTACTAGTTTTAGCGGCCATCAGCTGGAAAAAAATATTTTTTTGCTTCCTCAGTCAGCCTAGAGCCTAGAATCAGTTCAACCTTTGAAGCCAGCCTTAGAAGTGACTTCTAGGTCTGAAAGGCTTGGAAAGACTGAAATGAAACATGAGATTTAAAATAAAAAGGTGGAAACACAGTGCTTTTATTGCTCCTTGTTAACATGATTTTCATATAATTAAAGCTGCAGGTGTACTTTTGATTATGCAGGTATTCTGGTGAGTGGTTCTCTGTAAATAATATGTTTGCAGTGCTTGCTGGCAGATTGTTCATTATGAGCTCATTTATTTGGGTTCCCTAGTTCAAATAGGAAAACAGAAGCCAAATTCTGGCTTGGTTTTCCTTGTCTTCTGTGAAAACCTGCACAGAGGGACAAAGGAGGTGTTTTTTCTGAGGAGGGCACAATTTCCCTGCTTTCCCTTCAATATGTTAGAGAATTCAACTTTTCCAGCTAAGCAATACTTGAGAACTATTAAAGGAGACATGGACTTGCACACCTTAAGTTCTCTATTTCCTGAAACTCAAGAAAGTGTCTCTGTTAGAGCTACACAGCTAGATTTTTCCTGTACAATGAATCTGGTAATTTATGTAAATCCTGAATAATGGCAAAATCTGTGAGTTTGATCTGAGATGGAAGCTGACTTCTTCAGTTTTTTTCCACTTGATCAAAGATACCTCAATACTGCAGATATAAGAGGTGTGGGAAAAGAAGAGAATTTTAGGTGTACAGGGCCTGGTTAATCAGAATTTACATGTTCCTGCAAAGCTTCTACCTTGTCCTGTATCAGTAACTTAGTCTCAGCCTCTAAATGTACATGTGCTTGAGGCTTCATCATGTGTTTTGTACCAGGACCTGTTCTTTTGCACTATATCCAGCACATGTTGGTTAGTCCTTTGGGTCCTCTGACCTCTAATAAGATAAACTGTAGCAGCTCATAATTCCAGTGATCTGGGTTCAAACACTGAAGCCATGGCTTAAAATTTCAAGGCTCCATATACTGCATTTAATTTCAGCAGAAGTCTATTTTTGCCCTCTACATCCTTCCCGTTTCTCCCCTTCCCAAAAAGGCATATGTAAAGCAACATGAGAAACAATAGCACCTCTGTTATCTAGATTTAAATATTTTGACTGCTCATTCTATTAGTCTACCTCAGGAGAGACTCCTTTCAATGCACTTTTTAAAATCCAATTTTAAATAAAATACAATTCTGCTTCTGAAACACTGCTAAGAGATGACCCAATTAAAGAACTGCATATCAAGACCATGAGTGCAAACCCTCTTTTCAAATGCACTGATGAAATTACTTTTCCATTGTCATTAGATACTTACCTTCTATAACCAGTTAAACATGGAAATAATCTTTTAAATATGCGTTAAACCATAGCTATGCCTAATCATACCATTAAACATCATCAGGTCATTCTTTGCAAAGATAAACAGCTTAAAGAGCATTCTTCCTTTGATCATGTTATCTCCTGATGCTTTTGATAGGAGGGCAAATGCATCCTCCAGATTTCATCAGTCCAAATCTTTAGTAAGCTGCTGCTGCATTATGCCTGAAGTTTCCTCGAGTGAATGGGGCGTGCAGCTCTTCACCATCACAGAGTGAAACGTGTGTGTGAATTTTAGTGTATGACAGCCTGCACTAATAGATGTCCAAACACGGATCATTCATCAGTGTGGAGAGGATATTAGAGCGCAGGGGAAAGATGTCCCGTTATGGCAACAGGCACAGGGCTAAGTTACTAGGAATTGCTTCAGCCGCTACATAAATAAAACTGACATTTTCCTCACAAGTGTGTTAGATTGAATCAAGTTGGACCTTCAATGCCTGAGGAGCTGGCCTGCCTTCTAGCTCAGTAGAGTGATCTGCAGTAACCAACCTACTTTCTTCAAAGCAAGGGGGTTTAATCTTTCTTGGTTATCCAAAGCAACAAAAATGAGGCACTAAAACCCCTTGGTTTGGGCCAATTGTCTACTTCTTCGGTACCAGAGTGTATAAATTAGGCACTGAAAAAGCAGTCACTTACCCTTTCTTCCATTATTCTGAGGTAGTGAGAGTTCAGGGAATGTTGTGTCTTGTAAATTGAAGAGTTTATAGAACCATACCATAGAATCATAGAATGGCCTGAGTTGGAAGGTGCCCTAAAGATCACCTGGCTCCAAGCCCCCTGCTGTAGGCAGGGACACCTTTCACCAGACCAGTTTGCTCAGAGCTGCATCACCTTCGACCTTTTCTTTGAGAGGCATCCTGTCTCAAGGTCTGAACTGGCAGGATTCAGCGAAGTGACACTTTCTGTGAGATGATTATGCAAAGCTAGGGGGTTGTTTGCCAACTGCTTTTACATCAGAAGACAATCCTACTCTGTGCTGTGAAGACAAATGGGGAAAATTGCATCTTTGATTGGCATAGAAAGAGATATAAATGTAAACCCCACTGCCTACCTCAGTGTGAGGAATGTAAGCATGCATTCCTTATTGATAAGGTACAGAAGAGTGCGTGTGCCTGCTTTAAGGCTGTGAGGAAGAATGAAAAACAGATCCAACATGATGACAGAAGTTATTGCAGCTTTGATAGCCTCACTTAGACTGTGCACTGTAAATGCAGGCACTTCCGTACACTGATGTTGAAAGGATATTACTGCTGGCCACTGAAAGCTTGTCTGTTCTTCTGTCATATATTTCTAGAAGAATAGTCCTGGCAGCGCACTGTGATACAGTCCGAGCACAGTATGAGAAGCAAAGCTCCAGGTGGAAGGCAAAGTCCACTCTGTCACACAGGCATCAGTTGCATATTGCTCAGTGATAGATGCCAAGCAGCCTGGCAGATAGGTATGTCGGCATGCCAAGGGGAGGTAATTACAGTATTTTAGTGGTTTCAGAACTGACAGTACAGCTGCCCACCTGCTTTATTTGCAGCTAATTTATTGATGTGTCTACATGAAATCAAAGATGCTTGCATCTTTTTATATTTATTATTTTATAGCACAACTTAGCAGATTGCAAGAGTAGGTGGAAGTAAGGTAATTTCCCTCCTTGCTTCAGCAGGGGTTTTGAAATAAGAGAATTTTCTTCAGTGTATCCCAAAGCATTAAATGTCAGTGGGGCATAATGAAAGCTGGAACTGGATCTTTAGGAATGCTTAATTAACACTGTGTGGGACAAAGTAGCCTTTTTCATTAGCTAACAGTTTTCCATTACTGTTCATTTAAACTTTTCAAGCCCTGGGTTAAAAGGTGCTTGTTTGAATAATTTGAGTGGTAAAATGTCAAGTGTGCTTTCAACTAATGTGCATTAGGAGAAGCATGGCTTATGGCTAGCTGGGGGAATAAAGTCTAACCAGATGAGCTATACTTGTCTGAGTTCATCCAGCTATGTTCTTTGGAGAACACGTATGACACAGCCTGTTATCTTGTAGCATTGTGTTGTGCAGGAAGATGACACTCTGCCTTTCAAAAAGCAGCTGTTTCCCTCTTTGTTCCTGCAGCAGGAAGCCTTGCCTTTGTGTCTGCCTTTTCAATACTGTTGCATGATGACATGATTAGAAAGGTGCAGCTTCTCTAGCGCTTGGCATAGGGAAAAAACACTTTGCTTATATTTTCCTGTTTTCCTATCAAAGTTTTTTCAACCACCATTAAGTGGAGGTTGCTGCTTAAATGATGGCACTTCTACTTCCAGACCTGGCCGTGCATTTCTGCAAACATGGTTGCAGCAATGCTAATGAACATGTGACTGGGCCATGATCTGGGTCAAGGAACTGACCCCAGCAGAAATTAATCTGTTTTAAAAAAAAGGAAGTGTTTTTGAAGCTGCAGCCTCAGGAGCTATGAATTGACACCTCTCACCTTATTGGATTCAGGAATGTGCAATTTCACAGTGAGGATGATTGCTTTTTCCCTTTCACTGTTAGGCATTTATTAAATTCCAGGTATGCAAAGTGATACTAGCAGTGGTTTAATTAAAAAATATGTTGGGAGTGCCTCCAGCATAGGGGTGGACCCTCTTCACGTGAGATGAAATATATCAGGGTCTGAGGAGGAAGGAGGCTCATTTCAGCAGTAGTGAATGAGAAGGTGTAACAGAATCACCGACTACAGTGCTATATCAACTTAGGAAAAATAATATTAACATTATTGCAAATCATGTTAAAGTTCTGTCTGGTTCCATACCTTCACGCTTATCTTTAGAGAGACACCAGAATCTCAGAGAAATATTTTAGCAATATATAATTATATAGGGATTATTTATTACACACCATGCCTCATGACATTCTCCCATCTTCCTCTGATCCATGTTTTGGAACCCCTGATTAATAAATAGAATTGTACCTTCAAGTTAAATAAACTGCTTTCCCATTAATTTAATAGCATTCAATGCTTGTCTTAGATTACTGACATCTAAACACACCATAGCAACAGGTCCTATTATGTAAACTTCTAATACGTAAAAATAAAGGGCTTTTGCTTGTTCAAACTTGCCGTCCAATTTCTCTGTGTTTCTCCTAGTTCATATTTAATGAAAAATTGTGAGTAATTATTCTGAATTTATTTTCACTAGACTATTTGTATCTCCATGAAGATCTGACAGTTTTGCCCTCAATCATCTCTTTGCAAAGCTGAGGATTTTCATCCCATGTAACTTTTCCTCAGACAGAAGCCACACGCCACTTCTGTATCTTGTTTTCACACTGACATTTTCTGTACATGACCTACACTGAATGGAGTCTGGTTGCCATTCCGACTTCTGCTCACCACCTAAGTGATGTTGCAAAGAGCTTTCAGTGGGGCCTTTTAGATTTCATCCCCCAGCAGGGACAGTGAGCGTGGCCGTGGGCTGTGTCCAGGCAGTGTGCTCTTGTCCCCTGCCGGTCACTGTGTATTTGGAATGCTGAATTTCCTTTGCTGTCTCACTGCCTTGTCACGCAGCAGCTCTGTATCGCAGCTGTGCAGTGGTGAGGTACAGTTACAAAAATGCAGTTTTATTTTTAATGCTACAGATAACATTATCATTAATGAGCTTTTCCACATCTGCTCTCACCATTTCCATGTAGTTTATGAACTACGTGAACATATGTGAACACAGATTCCAGTGCAGTCCCTGTGTGCAATCTGCATCCCTGGCAGACCCCATCTGCTATGAAACCCCGCCATTTACTATCCCTGCTTCCCTTTCTCAGCCAGTTATCTTCATCTCATGAAATTTTATACATTTTTTTAAAAACCTGTGACATGGGAAGCTGTTAAAAGGGGTCCTTTCGGGAAACTTTAACAGATTTGCCCAGGCTCTGAGGGCACCTGTGGAACTCACTGCCCCTGCCTAGCCCCTGGGGCTACCCATTCCATCCAGGGCCCAGGACCCCGTGTCAGCTGTTAGGACCCTCAGCCCCTGCTCCACTGATGTCACAGTGGGCCCAATGCCCAGGACACACAGCCCTGCCTGGCCTTGCCCTGGACCATGCCCATCTTGGCCACACAAAGGGCTGTGACCAAGCTTGAGCCCAGCCTCAGTTGCTCCGTGTCCCCTAAGGGGGTGCCTGGTTCCCCAGGGTTGGTGTTGTCCCAGCCCCTCCAGTTTCCCTGCTGCTGGCTGGAGCAGTGGGATAGAGCCCTGCCCCGGGGGGTTCTCCCACACTGCTCTGCCCTGACAATAGCACTTGTCACTTCTCAGAACTGCCCTGTATAACTTCGTCTTCCAAAGGCTGGATTGACTGCTCTTACTGTATTATGTAATTATCTACAAATGCCATTCTTATTGTAAATGACCAATTTAGCTGGTATGGAAATCAGGCTCATTTGTCAGGCTTTTTTCTCTAAAACCTCCTGCAAAATCTTGAAACAAAACTCTTAAATCTCTTAAAACAAAACCTATTAAGCTCTAGGGCCAAGTTGAGTGACAAAGCTATGCACTGCAGTTAGTAGCCAGGATATTCATCGCTGAGATTGTTTTAGGACAGCTGTGACAATGTTATCTGTGATTTTTTTTTTCTAAAGCTGTTGATAGTTTAATTTTAAACACATCCTCAAACTCCCCTCTAGAAGAACCCTTGCAAAGAGTTCTGTAGCAAATATTGATGCAAATCAATCATTTATCTTTTATTATACAGCTCCTTAGAATGCCCCTGTACTTCAGATCTGAGCGCTGAAGACTGTTGCTACCTGGTTGGTGTTTTCAGAAAATATACATCTTCTATGTGACTAATAAGCTCTTTCTTGGAATAATTTTTGACACTGTGTTATACATTTACCAGCCTTTTTATTCTTCTCAGTTTTCTGTTTTTCACAGACTTCTATTTTTGAAGATGTCATGATGTCTTTCATAGTTTCTTGTATTCTCCTTCTTAACTATACTAACTTTTCTTAAGGTTTTTAAAGCCTTTTGATTGTGATATGCATTTCTTCTAAGCATCTCATTTTTATTTTATAAACTGTCTCCATGGCAACTGTAAGCATTTTTATCTTTTTAGCTGCTTCTTTTAATTTAACAAGCTTCCTAATTTTTAATGAACACCCTCGCCCTTTTTTTTTTTTTCCCCAGAAGTAAGCTACTACAGTTGCAGGGTTGGAAGTTGGTGGAGTTTTTGTGGTTTGTTTGGGGTTTTTTGGTTTTTATTTTTTTTTGGGGGGGGGAGGTTTATGTTCTAGCGCAAATGCTGAAACTGAACATAGTGAATTGTTGTACTGGATACAATTCACTACTAAAAGATGGGTATTTTCTTTTTTATGACTTCACTAGCTAGTTACTTCAATAAGAAATTTGTTACAGAATCCAAATATTTTATTTCTGCATCACATCCTGTCATAAGATCTGAAGTCTACCTCTGTTCTCTTCCATTCTGCTCAGTCACTGGCATAACTCTGACGTATATATTTCAATGTCAGTATAGAACTTTAATGTATAGGTATTCCTTATACTTCTCAATGCATTGCATTTATTGACTTTCATCCCTTACAATGCAGCATTCTGCACAACTACACAGTACTTTATCATTTATGTACACTGTTGTCCTTATTATCAGTGTTGCACAGGTTGTCTTGCTTTCATTTGATTTCTGAATGCCTATAACATGGAAACAGATGTTTGAGTTCACTTTGCATTTGTGTAAAAGCACTCACCTAGTATTGTTTTCAGCTGTTGCTGATAATCAATTAATTTCTGCAAGGTCATGCTTGAATAACATTGCTGTGTTATCATCTTACCTTCTTCTGTAGCTTCAAAAACCACCCTAAACATCTCACATTTCTGGGAACTCTGGTTGCAGGTTGTTTTGAAATCATATTTTATTTGAATCCGTGTTAAGGTGCCTTCCCATTTGTAGGACCTCACCCTTGTCCACAGCTTCGGCAGTGTTTAGGTAAAGAGTTTGTGCAAAGTATCAGCACAAGTTTCCAAGTCATTTGGCCATGGAAGAATGGTTCAGTGAAGACAGACTGTACTTAATAGCCACCTCAGATCTTGTAATAGTGCTAAGCCTCTCTCTGCCTGTTGATGACAGCTTCAGCCTAATTGCTGGCTACATTTTCTGTGCACTGCTATTAAACAGGCACTGATTTCTCTGCAGTTGCCTGGCATGTCAAATCATTTCTTTACAACAGAGTTTATCACTGTGACACCTGGACAGCCCCACTGATCTTTCCCAAAATTCCTTTTAGCACATGTGCAGACTTAAGTCTATTCCCTGATGTGCTGGGTGCAGTAATTGCTGGAGATGAGGGATAACTTGCTGTCCCCCATCTGCCTAGCACACTCTGACAGGCATATCTGGCAGCTGGGTCATGGTATACATAACTGAGGGAGGACAGTTCCTGGGTGTTTTATTTACTTCATATTTGTGGTGGGGCATTAGAAATGGTTGAAGTGACAAGGTGTCACTGTTTTCACTGCCTCAGCTGCTTCTGGGTGCTTATGCAGCTGCACAGCTGGATGTCCAGGGGATGAAATGGAAGCTGTACTCTTGGCTTCCTTCCAATTGGCTCCAAATGCACTTGAGAAACTTCTATGTGATAGTTAACGTAGCACCTGCTCAACAAACAAAATCCAAGTTTCCCCTCCTCTGCTATACTGTACATCTGTTATTTTGCTGACATGGAAACTAGCGTAACAATTAGATTCATTACTTACCCTCTAAGTTGATTCCAGCTAAGCTGAAAAGACCTTATTCTGTTTTCTCAGTGATTGTTTAGGCTGCAGCACAAATTAAGTAGTTCTCCCTCCAATGAGGTTTGTTCTACATTGCAATTGCACTTGCATGTGTATGTTTGTGCTCGAGGTAAGACTGAGAGGCAACATTTTCTCCTGGCCAAATATAGACTCAGCTCTTGGCAGAGGTGTGTTTACTTTTGGGGTTCTGGTTCCAGGTCTAATTAGAGACCACAGAGAGTAAATATGCAAATTCATGAAGTAGACAGGCACAACCTCACCTGTCCTTTGCCCTTTTTGCCTTCTCTCTTGGGACTTACTGGGACATTCCAAGTATCCCAGCAGTTTCAGATAGCTGCTATTAACAAAATAATCTGCCAGAGAATGTTTCCTTTTTCTCCACAAACTTGGAATTTCTCCCTTCAGAAAATCCCACTACTTTGAGGTCAGGACAGGGAACAACCATTCTTGAAGGAGTAACAAGGTTAGAGTCCAAGTTCTCTCCCACTCCTCAACTCGCCCACAGCTGTTATTTACTACTGCTGTGTGGCTTTTAATAACATGCACTCCAAAGACTTGCATTCTATAGGGTTACTCACATGCTAAAGGCCTAAGACTGGAAGCTAAGTGGTTAATTACTGGAAACTGTCTCTTTCTGACTTCACTTTAAGTAGTTTTCATATTTTTCTTGTATGTTTTAGACCTTCTGCTGCTCAGACCACTCCTTAGCTTTGGAATTAATGAGGATTAGATAATACTCTGAAGCACAAATCTAAAGCATGATGTGTTTAAAAAGAGATTGGATGTGGCGCTCGGTGCCATGGTTTAGTTTAGTTGAGGTGTTAGGACAGAGGTTGGACTCGATGATCTTAAAGGTCTCTTCCAACCTGGTGATTCTGTGATTCTGTGATTCTGTGATTTTGTGAGATTTTGTTTCCCAGTATAAGCCCTGTGCTCTGCATGGTTCCCTAAAAGGTATATTGTTCTGCAGTTGCTATTTTGCAGCAACCAAGTACAGGATGGTGAGAAAAATACAGTGTGCAATCAGTTTGCCTTCTTTTGCATTGTTTGGTTTAGCTTAGTATTAAATTACCATTTTATTCTGTGACCTCATCAGGAAATTAACACAGACATACTTTCAGAAGGTAAAGAAACCCATTATATAGACAACTTTTTTGATATATCAAGCACAATGAAATTTCTGAAGACTCTTGTGGCTCTGGAAATTTATAGAAATATCTCAGTTACACCAAAATGAGAGCTTCTCACTAAGCATGAAAATTTTCTCTTTGGAAACTCTGAATAATACAGAAAGAGGCTGAACAAGAACAGCTCTGTACTTTGCAGTAAACTTGCACTCAGATATCAGCATTGTTTTTTCTTCTTGTCTGCTTCTGGCATGGATGCCCTGAACCAAAAGTGACAGTGAGACTTTTCTTACTGCTCAGAAAACTTTCTCCATGAAACCCCTTACCTGGGATGTAAGAAAGTCTTAACGTAGTCCTAACAGCTGGCAAACAAAGAATGTGACTTCTTCCCTGCAAGCTTTCATGTGTAATGAACCAGCTCCAGTTCATTTTGCATTCACTTTTGTTAGAAATCCTGAGGCTTGGTTGTTTATGAAATTTGAGTACCCTATTTTGACATTTAAATTATTTTGGCTTTTTGGAAGGCAGGAATTCACTTAGAGCAAAGGCGACGTTTATTATTGTGCTTTTGTTAGAGAAGTTATGGCATGACCACAGCAGCTCTGTTTCAGGAAGGGTTCTGTGTTGTTCTCTGTCATGCAATGAAATGCAGCAGGTGAAACAGAGGACAAAGTCTGGAGCAAAGAGGAATGATCCTGGCAACCAGAAGCCTGGAAGGGGCCTGTCCAGGCACCTTGTGGGCAGCTGCTGAAGAAAGATACAGTGCCCACCATCAGCTCAGGCAGACACTAGGGAATTATGCAGTCCTGCCTAATCTTCAGGGCATCAGTCCAGCCCCAGTGGGACAGAGAAAAATCTTAGCAAGTGCTTTAGTTAGATAGCAGCATGAACCTGCAACTTCGTGACTCTTCCTAATTAGGATTCTGTGCTACTGTGTGGTTTTATACCCACCCTACCAATAATGCCAATCTATGTTAAAAGCAGAATTTGTTCCACAAAAATCTCCTTTTGAAAGCAGGATGGTTGAAGAGGCACCCTTGCCATTTGTTCATGCTGCTTACACAAAGGTGTCCCACTAAGATGGAAACATTATTTTTCTTCCCATTGCTATTTTTTGCTACCAAGTGTAATAGTAGAGCACGAGCCATCTATCTTTTAGCAAGAACTTGGGGTTTTTTTTTCAGGATATGGGGCTTAGTTATTCAAAAGAAAGCAAGATACAGCTTTGCATAACTATTGAGGTTCTTTTCAGAGGTTAATTTGTTACGTCACATAGATTATCTGCTCAAATACTGTACATTCCCTTACCCTGAGGCACAGAGGTTCATTAAATGAGCTATGCAGTGAAAAAACCAGATTTTCTAATACAGTTTCTAAGCCTCCTGGCAGTTCTGTGCAAAACATCCTTCCCATGCTCTCAGTTATGCAGTCTTCCAAAGGGGACCCACTGTGCATCTGTCATAAGCTTTTTCCAGTGTCACTAGTAATAAGGATTAACCTCTCTATGCCTAGCTCCTGAGAGCTGGCTTTTTATGGAGACATAAAGAATGTCTGGGGGCAGAAAGCAAGGCTATACTGGTGCAGGATCCTTGGTTTTAGCACTCACATCCCCCAGTGGCTGGACAGACCCTGAATTAGTTGACCTTCAAGGTACCTCGGTGAAATGCCAGTCTATTTACTCAACTTGATGCCTAAGGGAGGTAATTGTAGGAATTGGAAACATATTAAATAACAGTGGTCAAGGATGAGACACTATTTAAACCGACATTTTGTCAATTAACTATGCAAATTGTCTGAAAGTTTTTCATGAGTAGAGGGAGTGTGTGGGGTGGATTCTGCAACCCCCCCAAAGAAAAAAAATAAATAAGTAAAGCTGTATGTTCTAATGACAAAGTTGGTGGACTCCTGCTGAACAGTTAGGAAACCACGGGAGCAGTATCATTTATTAATAGGTAGCACATAAAACTGGACTACTGAAGTTGCATTGTCCTAGCCTACCCTGCAGTATTTATAATGGGCCACATTCACTCTCTCCTGGCACAGGAAGCAGCACAAAAAGCTGCAAGAAACTGATGTTTCTGATGGCTCAGCACTGACCCTCCCAGCCTGAGCTATGACCCTTCTCAAACCAGCAGCCTAGTCTTTTTCCCAACTGTGCCAAAAAAGCTACTCCAGCAAGGGAGTAGGGACTCTGGAGATGCCAGAGGGTGAAATCTACTAATTCGTGAGTCGCACTCAGTAAAGATTAGAACTTGAAGCCAGTGTTTGCAAAGTGAATGAACTTGGTTAGTTTGTGTGGGGCTTTTTTGCTTCTCCACTCTCCACTTTTGTTTGTACCATTCTCCTGAGCTATAGTCCAGAGTGGGAGGGAGTTAGCATCTTCTCTGAACCTCTGTAGCCCCAAAGCTGGGCATAGCTGCAAGTATTTTGCTCAAGGACTTGCTCTCTCTCTCCTACTTCCATGGTCCTCAGTTTCTCCAGGAGAAGTTGCCTGTTTGCAGTTCAGTAACACAGGACAGAGCAAGGTCAATGCTTCATCCCCCAGGGTTGTTAAGGGTGCCAGGGCCAGTGAGTAATGCTTCAGGCATTTGCCTGGACATCTTTCCTGGTTTGTAATGCATCCTCTAGGGACAGTCTGCTTAGAGCTCAACTTTTCTTTTAAAAATTCTTTTGATTGAATCTCTTGAACAAATGTTCTTTAAGAAATGGACTACTTTGCTTTCTTGAAAATATCAGTTATGCAAGCAGGAGTAACTAGTAACTGTGGCAGCAGAACTGTTTTGCACAAATGTGACCTAAATTTCTTTAACCTGAGGCTTTAGTTGGTTTCAATGCATGAACCTGAAGGCAAAATGAAACCATGATATTTCTAGTTGCTTCATGAGGTATTTTCACCTCTTTAAAATCCTATCAGAAAAATCAGGCCTAATGTATGAATCTGTAACCATGCAAATCTAAAGTAACACAGAGGAAGATACATACATAAATACCCAGTTACCAGTATATAACCTCCATATAAAACCTTTGATGGTTTTTCTTGTTCTGATTAAGGAGTGGCTGGACTAATCACAAATAGTCAGGGATTTGTAGCTTGATTCAATTAAGCAGTATGTTATAAATTATGTTAATATTTTTTCATCTTTCTGAAGGATCTGTATAAATATGACAGTGTTACTAGCTGTTGTACTCCTCACTGGAAGCTCATATCTTATTCAAATGAATGAGTAACAGTGGGTGGAATTCTCAATTCTTTTTTCTCTCCTAGTTCACTGATTTATTCTTTACCTCTGTTTTTGATTAAAATTCTCTCATTATGTATTCAGTGATATGCATTCATAGCAAGATATCCTCTGTGTTTTGATAAAGTTACTAAAATGAAAGCTAATTATTGACCCTATTGAATAGCAGCTGTATGTAGATCATGAATGAGATAGATTGATGTATTTCTCTTTTTTTTTTAAAGAAATACATACCTTCCAGATCAGAATCTACTGACTGGGAGTTAATGCATACACAAGTTTTCAGTTCTGAACACTACCTTGTCTGAGTAAATACATGTTCAGCCACCACTATGTTAATGGTTTCAAGAACTCCTAATGATTTTGGAATTAGTTTATATACTGAGATGCCTGAACTGCTTTATTTACTGGAGTGGTTAGCTAACAGACTTTGTTAGCCTAAAAGCTGTGGGCTTTTCTGTATGCATCCGCTAGGCATCCACTGCAGATTCTCAAATTGCATTGACTTTCTTGCCAAGATGGCAGGCAGCTGTCAATGTGGACACTAGCAAACACAGATGGAGCGAGTCATTCAGGACGGGATGTGATATTTGACAATTCAGACTTCCAAGGGGCTTAGCAGGTCAGCAGCTACCACAGTCCCATGTTGTCTTATTCTCAGCTCAGCATAACGAATCATGCCTGGGAGACCAAGTTAATCCCTTTCAGGTTCCCTGGACTGTAGATCTTTCTGAATTTTCCTTTCTTTAGCCCTTTGTTTTCCTCCTGCTTTGTACTGAAAGTTAGCTACAACAGCAAGAATGTATTAGGCTACTTGGAATACTGTCTTCAATTCATCCTGTCCTGCTGGCACACGGCGCAAGCTGCACAATGAAGAAACTCCTGCCTGAGTTCTGGAATAAGTCAACAAGAGGGTTTATAAAATGCGACGTCTACGCGTGCACACGTGCACACAAACACGCATGCATAAGCTGCAGTTGCTGTTGTCTTGGTTTGAGGGTAAATGCAAATCTACTATTTGAAGCCACTGTTTACCAAAAGGCTGCAAAATCTGCCCGTCAATTCAAGGAGTTATTAACTACTTCCCAAGTCCTTCCACGTCTCCCAGCGTATGGCATGCAGGTGGCCTTCTGCAGCTGGTTAGATGCACCATTCATCACTTCAAAAGCAGTTACAATGCCCTCTTCTGCACTCAGTCAGAAGAAGGATCCCATCCCCTTCCTGGAAAATTCAGCTTGGGGCAGGCACTCTTGTCCTTGTATGAACAACTCCCATTGTGTCTTATAGCAAGGGGGTATGAGATGTTTCAAGATTAATCCTGTCCTCACTAAGGCACATCTGTTGTCCATTAGATTAGAGAAAGGACCCTCAAATACTCTCTGCACCTTGGGCTTTTGTCTGTCAGTACAACTCTACCATACCTTGACTCTGCAGTGATTTCTTCCAGGCATGTGACCATTAGGTGGATTTTGGGTAGCAAAAATGGTATGATTAAACAGTGTCTGAGTAAATTTTGATGGCTGGACAAAATACTGGCTTTATTCCACCTTGGCTGTGATGGTATAAGCCATTGGGTGCAGAGAGTTGCTCCATGCTAAGTAGGCTTGAATATCTCATCTTTAAAATAAAAAAAAATATAGAATTCCTAAATTAGAACCAGATTTGGATTACTCCATAAAGATTAAAGGTAATTTCAAGCCTTTCATCCTTCTTCAGCATAACTTCACCCATTTACATTAGGACTATTATTCTTCAAAACCTCTCTCTTTTATATCAAATTAAACTGTTCTCATTTACCCCAAGTTCGAATCTGCCCCAGAATACTCAATAGTCACAAAGCTCCTGTTTTTCCTACCAAAATAGTGTGTGGGTGTGTCATCTGCTTTGAGAACCATGTTCAGAAATGGTACTATCTACTTTGAAGTGGTTATTCGAAAACTGTGCCCTCATGAGACCATTCTGACTATAAAATCTTACCAGTTTTACAGTAATGCCAACTATAAGGTTAAAAGTTGATGGTCTCTGAGATTCTGATAACAGTGATAGTACTCCAGTGCTTTGGGAACCCCTTCTTTGATAGAAGGAGGCAGCAAAATCTTTGTAGATGAAACTAGGCCAACATGAGTAATTGATTTTATTGGTTCAGCAGTGGAATTCATAAATAAAAATAAAAGTAAAACTGATCAAAGGCAATTAAAAAAATTTACTTGACAAAGCAAAACACCCAAAAATGTCATTTTGCATTGCGTGGGATGTTCTATTCCACTTGAAATGAAATACTTAATTTTTTCAGGAATATGAAAAATAATAAGCAAAGAAGGATACACTAGTGCTACAAAACGTTCAGAAAGTATTGTCCAGCTTCACTTACATGGTTAGATGAAATACATCACTAGGAAAAGTGAAAAGCTGAGAAGAGATGGCCAAATGTCTTCTGAGAAAGGAGCCTGAAGCGGTATTTAATGCTAATACACTTGGATCCATCATTCTTTAATACCTAACCAAGCATAAGAATGGGTCTTAATATGATGGAAAGTGTCTCTGTGATGGTGTAAATCACAGCAATCAAACAAACAAAACAAACAAATAATACAACTAATTTTCATATGTTGTGTTCAGTAAGGCTTTCCTATCTCCAATTAGTTAGCAGACGAAGGAATTTTCAGTGTGGTTATACTTGGGCTTCTCCAAGGATTCACATATTAAAAACAGAAAAAATTTCATGTTTGAATTATCAGAAGAGTCAGGCTTAGTATCAATCTGAAGCCACATCTAGTTTCAGAGGGACACTGTCTGCTTTCAGCCTCACAATGGAAATTTGAACAAAGCTTGAATAAAGATTTTGTGCTCGTTAAAGCACATTGCAGCACTGCAAGTTGGGAGGAAGGGAACTGTAAGCCACAGCATGATTATATATGAATGACCATACTCACAAAGTTACTCTCCTGCTATTCCTTGTTTAGCAACTTGTCCTAACAGAGGAGCGCTTCAGGTCTATTTAATGTTGCTTGTTGCTTAATTTTTATTTAGGTTTAAATTACAGAACCAGAGGGCAAAAAGAGACTTCAGGAACTCCCCCAGTGAACTCCATTGGCCCCAAATGGCCCATGTTTCTGAGGTAATCAGTCTGTGGTGTGGGCAACAACAGAGGCTTTGATACCACTTTTTTTCAGGGTTATTTGTTATGCTCATTTAGCTGGTTAACTGGTTCCACCTCTTTTCCTCTTTTGTCATTAGCTGCTATGTTAGGAAATTTGTTTGTTTGTTTGTTTGTTTTCCTTCATTGTTTCTGTGCTGATTTTACCCTGTTCACTTTGACTGTGGGAATCTGCCTCAGATAAATATGATTATTGCCCTATGAGTGTTATTGCCAGTATTAGGCCAGATTCATTATTAGATGTTTGCAGGGGAACAGCTAAACTTACATATATATAATCTATAGACAAAATACATACTGGCATCACAGTTTTTGATTATTCAGTCCACTTGTAAAAGAGTGTATTTTAGTTTGAGATGATGCCAAAGTGGACAGGTTGTATCTGTTTCACTGTACCTGAAATTAGTGACTGGATTGACTACAGTGGCTAGCAAAGTTATTATACCTGAAATCATGAATGAATATATTCCAATATTGCTTCCATGACTGAGGCCTTTCATTTGGTAGAAGTAGTAAATTAGGGAATGTAGGTGGAAAAAAGATGCTGAGTAGAGGCATGTTAAGAATATTGTCCTGTTTCGTTCAAAAACTTTTCAGATATGGCAGAATAGTGCAAAAAGAGGCTACTTGTGACTACAAGTAATAACTCCAAGTGTCAGCGGAATGGAGGGAAATACTTCTGCATTCATTCTCATCCAGCTTTGTCCTTTCTGAATGTTTAAGGATGTCAAGAATGTCAGAAATTGTAGTTTTATCAGTTTGTCTGTTACATAATTTATTTCTTCTTCTTTAGGAAAAGGAAGAGAAAGATGAATGTATCAAATTGACAGCAGTATCATTGTACTCTACCATTGTGTTAGACTTTGATAGCTTTATTTCCAAATGTGAGAGGAGTTAACTACTGTTTCTAATCTACTTTCAAGCCCACTTCATGTGGGTCTTGAAAGAGCTTGGTCGTCTTTCTATATTGTCTTACTCTGTAATTGTTATTTATCAAGGTATTTACATTTGTTGGGACTGATTTCTTGGGGAGTTTCCCTTTATTTATACATCTAGCAGAAATCTCATCCTCACATATGCTTTATGTCAAGCTTGCAACACGAAACTGATTTAAAAGTCAAATGCAACCACTATTTAATAAAACTTTGCAATGTGTTGCACAGAATTTTTGATGGCAGAAGGGCTCTTTTTAGACTACTTAGTCCACCCTCCTGGCTCAAGCAAGATCACTTCGAATAGGTTGCCCAGGTTTTGCATATAGCCAAGAACAGAGATTTCACAATGTCTCTTTGGCAGGCTGTTCCAGTGTTTGAACACTCAACTATAAATAAAGTGTTTGCTTGCATTCAGAAAGAATTTCATTTTTTTTCATTTTGTGTGAGAAGGGTCTCTCTTCCTCCTCTTCATGTACAGTATGCTAACTAAAAGTAGGTCCATCTTGGCTAATTCAAAGGTCCAAAAGACAGGGATATAACCTATTTCTCTGAGTGTGTGATATCCTCCTAGGATGGGGGTCTAATCTGTAGGATGATGATGGCCATTTGTATATGGAGTTTTTTTAACTGATTATCAAGAGACCTCCAAGATCGAAGCATAGGCAAAAGTGATTATTTCTAAAGAGGCGAAGTTAATAAATGTTCTCCCTTTGTGTTTCCTTTTGTTTTGCATGATGATTATCTCATATATATATTATGTGTGCATATATCTATCTATATATATATAGGGTGTATATATAGGATATTTACAACTATTTGCCAACTCCAGTTAACCCAATGGGTTGGTTACAGAGAGTTGGCTATTCTTCCTTCAAGTTATAGCGGTTAGCTATGATTCAGCAAATTAAATGCACGCACTGTTGCACTTTGGTACTCTCTGAATGACAATGTAAAGCAATTCCAGCACAAATAATTTAATATTTAAAGTAAAATGAAAAATCTTGTGTGTATTAGAACTCACCTTCTGGAAACAGGATGAAAGGTAGCCAGCTATTATCTGTATCAGTCTTCTCATCCAAGATAATATTTCACTTACCATTCACAGCTGAAAATATATGGTTTATATTTATTTGAATAGTGGCTTCCATCTACGTGTAGCTCTAACATATAATATGTAGGTCACCTAATGGAATTTTCTGGTTCTTACAGGACATTTTTTTCAAGAAAGGGAAAATGCTACTTTGCTGGAATATAATCAGCTCATGAGAAGGGCTAAGAAGATCTGCAGAGCTTAGTAGGAAAGATGAATAATGGCTATCTTTTCATATGGGCTTGAATGAATGGGCTTCGATGAACAGTTTCAAGACCTACAGTTAGTGGTACATAAGTTGTATAAAGATAAAATCAAGCTGTGAGCAGAATGCTACATGAGCCAAAAACAGGTCACATCTGAATATCTTCTAAAGACCTTATCAAAGTTACTTATTTCCAAGAATGTTGAAAAATTATTTGCAATATATGCAGCTTGCCATAGTCAAACAATGCTGATTTCTAGTGGTGTGTAAGAGATGACATTGTAAAATCAGCAGAATTCCAAAATGATGTTAAAAACTCAATTTATATTTTATGGTGTTGGATGCTTCAAGGCTTTTTGGGAAATGTCTGTGAAGAATGCTGAAAGCTGGCTGTGCAGCCCAAGTACTAACAAAGGAAACATGCTGCATAAGGTGTTAGGTGGGTTTTCCATTTAGTCACTATTTTAGCCAAAATTCACCTGAGGGAGGGCACAAGCTTCCTCCCTGTGCACTTTCTCTTTCTGAACAGCAATGACAGATTATAATTATGTTGCATGTGCCATTTCCCAGTTATCACTGTCAGAAGGAGGTGACAAAAGACCACACAGTGTCTGGGACTGTTTTTTATTTATGGTGCTTTTCCTGAAGATGAATATGGATGGCTGCATGGCTCTAAGAAAGAAGAGTAGGCATTTTGGAAAGCCTGAAACTCTTGGGGTTTGTCCTGAGCCCAACTAAGATCAGACTTCTGGGTTAGAGAAGAGGTAACACACAGCCTGCATGGTCCTGAAGGTATGTGCAGTGCTGCAGACCTCTTGTTCTTCACCCAGAGCTCTTTCCTGGTGGTTTCTGAGGGACTCTTATTTTGCCCAGTGATACTGCGGTAAATGGGCCATATTAGTTTGAAAGAGCTTAATCAATCAGCCCGTGCAGATAGAAAATCTATTTCCTGTATCTGCAAAATTCATTGCAACTCATTTATTTGAATAATGCCGTTTGCTGATCAGGTATTCTCCAAGATGAACAGTGGTGACACAGAGCTGCTGTATGCCTAGGCTGTGATTAGTTTTATTTCACTCTTAGAAGGAGTATCTTTCTTTGTTGATCTAATCCTTCTGACTTTTCATCTGTGACAATAGAAAAGTATGGATCATCCTTCACAGTAAATGGCCTGGGTCTGATTTTCTATTTCTGTTTTTAAGAAGCCAGCTTCCAGTGCAGTATGGTGCCTGGCTCTCAGCTTCCTCTGGCAGACTGGTGTTCTTGGATGCAACAGTCTAATCTTTAGATCCTCATTTTTTGACCAAACTGAGACAAACTTTTCTGATTCCTGTTTCAAGAATTACCTCACGCAGTAAAACAAAAGCTAATTTACATCAGTATCTGATTATTGGGAGAATAGTCTGGTTTAGGTACAGTGGTTGGGGTATTAACAGTGTTAGAGCTTTTACCTTGGATTTGTACCCTTGTCTCATGTTGACCTTTGAGATACAAGCAACTCTTTCTTCAAAGCCTACCTTGGAGAGCTGTAAATGATTAATTCAGCAATATAGCTAAATGTTGTCTGCAGAGGACACGCCTGAATGAGTACACAACATATTGACTGAATGAAAAGTAGGTGGAAAGTTGCAATGCTGTTGAATGAAGTAGAACCATAGTTTTCATAATATAAAATTATAGAATCTTTAGGGTTGGAAAAGACCTCCAAGATCGAGTCCTATCTTTGACCAAACACCATCATGCCAACCAAACCACAGCACTAAGTGTCACACCCAGTCATTTCCAATGCTTAACCATCCTTTCAGTGAAAAAGTGCTTCCTGATGTCCAATATGAACTTCTTCTGGCATAGCTTGAGGCCATTTCCTCCTGTCATGAGTTGCCTGGGAGTAAAGGCTGCCCCCCACCTTGATACTACCTTGATACAACCCCCCACCTTGATCCTTTCAGGTAGCTCTAGAGAGCTATAAGTTCTTCCCTGAGTCTCCTGTTCTCCAGGTTAAAAACACAAATGTCAGAAATCTGATGATAAACAAATTTAAAGCATAGATTAGGCTCCTAACGTTAGATTTCTAACAAAAATGCATAACCTTTCAGATGAAGATCCTGACTGTGGTTCTAGCTCATGACATGAATTCTGATAGAGATGCCAAGTAAGGTTAGTATGAGTCAAGCTCTACAGGGATTTTGTTCATAAGCCTTGAGGAAACAAGCGTGAGAGCAGTAGCTCTATCATACTTTGAAATGTTCCTGGACTGATTTAGATTTGCTGTCTGAGGTGATGGTGAGGACACTGTTCTTACAATTGCTTCCACACCAGGCAGTTTATGGTCCCTTGGGATTTTCACTGCCTCTCCTGCAGTGAAAAAGAGACAAACAACATCTCTCTGCCTTTTAAAAGAACTGGTATCTGAGGCTGAGACATTTGGCCGTCCATAGAGGGGTAGCACTGCTTACAGCATGCTTACTGTCTGAATTTTGATGGGAAATCTACTTTGGGATGTAACTTTTCTTTCTAACACTTTCCAGAAAGTAGTTTAAGGTATGAATGTACTTTCTTTTCTCTTTGACTTCCAAAAGCACTCAGACTAGCCTGGGAAGATTATTAACTGCCAAAACTAAAATTGCAACCAAAGTATCAGAAAAATCTTTTTCATAATTAAATGTAGACAGCACTCATCATGTCACATATATCAGAATGAGTCATTAAAGTTCAAAGCTTGGAGAAAGCACAGCTAAGGCCTAGTGAACAGTAGCGTGCTTACAGTGGTGTTATGGAGAGCAAATAATTTGCATGTTTTAAATGTATCCAGGCTAGGAACTGAGCTGAACAGGGATGAGGCTGAGAGTTGTACAGTTAGGCAAGAGGCAGCAGTCCAACTCTAGCAGCTGGATTAAAAGACCAATATGTTTTGCTTTTCGGTCATCCAAAGTTCATCTTGCAATTCACTGATGCAGCCACTGCCTTGAGGGGTTTCTTCAATAGGAGCTGGAGGGGGCTTTCCAATGGGGTGTATTTCCAGGGACAGCTGAGGGCCAGCCACTGGCTCTCCAGGAACATGCTCTGCCCTTGGTGAGTGAGGATATACATCAATACATATCGCTGCTGCATAATATAATGCAACTGTGTGGAGAAATAACAATTTAATTAAAGTCCCCGAATTATATTTATTCACTCTACTAACAAGCACAGGTCATTTTACCTGTGAGGAGATAATTTCTCTAAATCAAACATCCTGTATGTCCCCTAAGTGTTTTCATCATTTCATAACTGGATGTCAAACTGTTTTGAAGTACCTCTCATAACCAAACCCTTGTGCCAGCTGGATGTTCCCCCTGCGGGGGATGGAGTGCTTGCACTGAAAATCCTGCTCCAGTCATCACAGTAACGTGGAGACCAGTCTTGACTGTAACACCTGTGAGTTAAACTCCTCTCCCTGTCAGAAGGCACAGCTGGATTAGGTGAGTAAATCCCCACCTCCACTTTCATCTCCTTGTGGACATTTAAATAACTCCAGTAATTACCCAGTATAAACCACAGCTCATAGCTGCCAAAAATTCCTGAAGACAAGAAGTGAATGTGCAGAGCAAGCATATGGGACTGAGCAGAATTACACCCTAAGCAGGGAGAAGAACCTCTGTGTATGAGGCTGTGGTCTAAAGCAGACTCAAACACAGGCTGTAGTTAAAAGGAATGGTTTTTTCACATCCCTTCTTTCTTCTTGGTTTCCCTGGACCCTAGACTTAGGTTTGTGCTGTATTCTTTGTGCTGCCACTAGTATTTGTGAGGACATTCAGACTGGTGGATGTGAGAAAAAGAATTAAGCTCAGGAAAAAAAAAAAAAATGTTCCTTTTTGACACATTAGCTTTTATATCTCTAAATGAGGGAATTTTTAATAGTCAAGTGAATAAATCCATGTTCTGACTTTCAAACTAAAATTCATCTGGAATATTTTTCCTTTTCTTATTGGTTTCTAGCTACAACACAGTGCTGCAATATTCACCACTACAATGCAATCTCCTGTTTCATCTTAAACAGTGCTCAACTTAAAATAAATGTACCTAATGGCTAAATGAAAGGGCAGTGCAAGTACCAAAAAGATCTAATACCTTGTGTCTTTTCCTAAAATTGTCTTTTCAACTATGGCATCAGTTCTGAAGAAAAAAACCCCAGCCTGGCATCCTCTCTTCTCTGAGAAGTGATCCTGGGATAATGCCACTTTTGCAGTTCACAGGTGTGTCTTAATCAAAAGACTACAAGCACAATGCATCTTCCCACAAAGAGCAAAATGAAATAGAGGCCTGCAATGCTTAAGGTGAACAGTCTAGTTCTTTATGACACTGCCAAAGGCATTTGATAAACCCATCCTCAATTACTGAGCTCTATCTGATCATAACTCTGTAGACATATCACTGTACTTGCAAAACCTGTACTGTGGCTCAATTGCTCTCGGGAAGCCTACAAAGCTAATAATTCTGAGAGAAAATTTAAATAACTCCAACCATACCTTTGTTGGCAACTCACATCACTTACAAGATCTGTCAGCTGCCAACAACATATAAAAATATTTTGGACACAGAAGAATGGTTTCTGTTATCCTAATTTCTCAAATTTGTCTTCTGTTTGAGGAACAGCTGGACTTTCTCGCACTCCATCTCCTATTCTATTCTATTCTATTCTATTCTATTCTATTCTATTCTATTCATTTCTAATCATTGAGCTAATGAAGTGGCACTTTACTTCCCCTGTTGGTTACTGAACTAGATTTTGAGATATGACATGAGGAAAAGGGACGTACATTGAACATTTTGCTGCTAGCGAAAAAGTCACTGTGAATTTGCCATTGGTATTTGGGCAGCTATGAAGGTGATGCTGCCATTCTCTGGTGCAAACATTTAAAGCAACAGTACAAAATTAAATTTATTCAACCTAAAAATGAAGCTGACATTTTAGTAGTGAAAATTATTAAACATTTGCAGAAATTTTACCAGTAATTTTAAGGATTCTTTATCACTTAGGTTTCAAAATTTCCAGCTCAAAAAAATGTTTAATTCAAGAATTGCAAAGTCACATTCTGTGGCCTGTGTCACCTATGACTGTGATGACTGCTGTCCTTTATTGTTTTCATAACTAGGAGTTAGTACTGTTCCAGGCTAAGGAAGATATGCACCTGCTGTATTTTTGTGGCTGTTTGGATTCATTTCAAATTTTTCTAGTCAGAAGGGGAGAGCAAACAATGGTGTCCACTCTCCATATTTACACAGACCATTCAGTGTGTATGAGTGTGTGTGTATGTTCTTCCTCCTTCAGCTACCCTGGCTTTCCTGGACTCCTCTCCCACAGTCATGTGTTCCCTACACCACAAAATTGTGTCAGGTTGGACTTGTGCTAAGCAAGCCAACAATGACTAGGGATTTTCTGAAAGCTAAAAAAGTGGCAAATAAACAAAAGTGAATTTGAGAAGTGTTATGGAGCAAGCAAATCTATGTGGGTGGGGTATAGGTGTGCGCAGACTAATGATAAGCTATTCTAATGTAAAATAAGTAATTATCTGGAGAGAATTCAGGAAAAAGAGAAGGAAAACATTTCTACAGCTCACAAGGTACAGGAAAGAGTGGAGGGTTTTAATTTTTTATTTAACTAGAAGGAAAATTTCAGAAAAAAAATTGAGTGACTTTTTAAACTCCTGAAACTTCTTCAGAGTTATACTCAACCAGCATTTCAGTCAAACTTAAATCTTCTAATCCTTTTCCTCTGACAAAATGTCAGAAAGTGTCTCTACTTAGTGGATTTAGAAGTGCTGCTGTTAAGTCGAATGCTATACATTTGCATAGAAATGCAGTTACAAAACAAATGCAAATTATTTCAGGGCTTTACAGTGTTTAGCATCAGGCCTCTCTCAGTGCTTGACACAATCCAAAAGTTGTGGGAAGATAATCGGTTGCTGCTCTGAACAAGAAAAACACCTTTCCCATAAAAATAGAACTGGTCTTTTCTTCCTGTAAATAATATCCTAAGTATACAGCCTCCTTTCACCATGGTGTTATTAAATCTGGGATTGATGTCATAAACACTTGGTAGGACTGTTAATTTTATGAGGTACCTTTAAACTATTTCAGACTAGAATTTTAAGGATCTCTTTTTATGTATTGACATAACGGCGAAATATTAAGGCACAAGTTTGTATTATACTGATTGTTTCATTTGGTAATTTTTGATGTGCAGTATTTTTCTCACATAGTTTTTATATACAAAAGGGCATACCTCCTGGAGGTGCAGGGCAAACACTGAGTGTATCAATTCTGATCCCACTTCCTGGCACGGTCTTGTGGTAGGAGGAAAAGATGTAGACAGTTTCTAAAGGGTTTTATAATGGTTCTAGACTTCGTGGTTGGTCTGTTCTGAAGTTGTTAACAGAGCACAGCAACATGGATAGACATGAACACTCGGATTAAGGGATGAGTTCTAATGCATCCTTAAAGCTCTGACTCTTGGATGGCAAAGTGGTACTGGATACTTTTACAAAAGATTGGTTTTCTCTGGGAAATTTTTCATAATTTTAAATCTTAAGGAGCCAAACTAATGTGATACTTACATACTTGTCTATGTAGTTTAAAATATGGCCATTCTTTAAGAGTCAATTTTAGTAATCTTCTTTTTTATAATGGCAGCAGCTTCTCAATTCACTGTAAGATTTCAACCTCATTTAGATACGAACAAAATGCATGGAGCCTTTAGCTCGGGTTTCCACTTATCCACACGACTGATTTTTAGTTCACTTTCATGGAAAAAAAAAGTTTCTGAAATTGTTGTAATATAATTAAAAAAGCCCTTAAAATAGTCTATAAAAGCTCAATCATGTTAGAACAACGAACAGTGATGGAAATAAGTGTTGTGGTGGATGAAATGAATAAAACTTGAAAAACAAACAGTTACGAGAGCATGTGCTGGGTTTTAGGGTGTCCTTGAACTTGTTCTGCATATGAACTTCATTTACAAGAGTGAAATAAACCCCTTCTTGGATATGTGATGGTGGTAGCATCTGCCATTCACTACACACCTGAGCAGGTAACTCCTGAATTATTCCTTATATGCCTGTTTACCAAGCATTTGTAAGAAATTAAATGTAGAGATAGGCACTAGTGAGCCAAAATTCTGGGAAATGATTGAGAGAGCAATTCCGTACTTCAACATTTAATGTAGTATTCTGTAAACTGATCCTTCTTCAGGTGCAAATGAACTCCCTAATATTATGTTTAAGTTATGTAAGTCATTGGTAGGTCTGCATTTGAGAAGTGACAAGAACACAGACTTTTACATCTCCTCTTTGCCTTCTCAGAATGTAAATCTTTAAATCATCTTTATATGCACTGGCTACGTGCCAGTGTCAGATTGGGCCTCTGCATGTGTATGAAAATGTCAGTCCTTCCTTTCTGTGAGTTTAAGAAGCTTATATAGTTCCTTCTATGACAGATAAATGAAGTTTTGGTGTCAGGCACCGTATATAAAATTTTGCTTCTCCTCTGAATTTGACCTCCTATGATTCCTCAGCAATACTGAAAACTGCAACAAAAAGATTGAAAGCAAAACAAAAATAAGGAAGAAGTCCTGTTTTCTTTTTTTTTCTCCTCTAAAAATTTCAATGCCCACAGAAATTTTTTTTTTTTCATTTTTTTCATTCTCCTTGAATGAGGAGAAATTACTTTGGTAGGTGTTTCACTTTTTTTACTTATTGAAATGGACAACTAAACACCCTACTTGAATATGCACAACTAAAGCAATTATACCATTGGATATTTATCCCATTACTTTGTCTGCTTAAATCATCAGGCAGTACTGTGTACAGCAGTACTTTTTTTTTTCAAAAATAATTTAAAATTTCTTCATTATTAAAAAAAAATAGTTGATATTAATCCTATTATTTTTCAGTTCCCTATAACCTTCTCCAGCAGCAGCTATATTAATTTTCTGGACACTCACTTGTCACCAATGGTTTAAAAGGTAAAATATTTGATCTTTAAAGTACATTATTTGTAAGGCCATGGAAAGAGTTGCAAAAGCAAATACACCATTTGCAGATTGTCAGAGCTTTCCTTTTTTTGCATTTGTTAAAGGAAGGTTTTAATGATAATACACAATCTCTCCCTGTGACTCCTCACTCAGCACCCCTGCCCAGGGCCTGGCCTGTCTCAGCTAATCGTGTTTTGTCCAGGAGCAAGGGGCTGACAGAGTAAGGTATTAAAGGTACCATGCTGTACACCTGATTGCCACTGATCTGCACACTTAGCTGTCTCATACATAACATAAATGACCACCCCCAGAAGTAGTTCTTAATTGGAAAGGAATTTTTATACTCCAATTCTGTAACACATTTTATTACCAGCACTGTGAGCTGCTCAGGAACATTAGCAATTGCAGGCACACCAGGTAACAAAGTTAATGCTTAAAAAAGTACAGGAAATTCAGGAAAACCAGACCAATCTTTACTAAATTAGGCTTTAACTTTTGTGGATTTTATTGTCCATATACCTGATAGATTCAGAGGTTAAGTAATAACATATGGGCTTAGGCAAACACACAGATGTACATAAAAATATGTTCTTGAGGCAAGCACATTAAAAGGATTTGGTTCCATTTTCACAGCTGTAATTTATAGACTACTCAGGGCATTTTTAATGGCTTGTATCAGACATCACCGGGCTGCTATATGTGGCTGGATTCAGGTCTCAGTTCCACCATAAGAATTCTTACCCAAAGCTTTCTGGTTTTCATTCTCCTTGGTCTCCAGAACATGGGAATTAAAGGTAGTGGCAATCCTTATCAATACTGCCAAAATGTTGAAAAAGTGGAATGACTTGAGAAAAAGGAGGGCAAGGCACACATTTTCTGTAAAGTTATTTTCTGCTTTATGTCTGCATTTCTTTACTTTTCGAACTGCACTCTTCTATAGCTCAATCTCTACTAAAGAATTCTTTGGGTCAGATTTCCATATTTTACAGAAAGTGAGTTACCTACTCCTTGGGTAACCTAATTGGAATCCAGCAATCGTGACACGTTTCTCTTTTGAGTTGCAAATGCCCATTTAGTTGCAAGTTAAAGACAGTCAAATGGGGCCCTGTTTGAATTAACTCTCGAATGAAGAGCTCTTTAAGCTCAAGGTGTTTTGTTATTCACTGCTTTTCGCTCCCTATAAAGACCTAGAAAGTACAGAGACATTATGAATCTGTCACAGAGCATGCAGGGAGCTCAAACCAAGCTGAAAATATATTGCTTTAAAGCATTTCGGGCATGACCTTAAACAAACAAACAAACCTGCTCCACTCGTTCTCCTCAGCATTTCATGAGTTGGCTTAGTGACGTCCAGACAGCATCTCCGAGGGAAAGGACAAGAGTCTACCCCCAGCACTGCCTTTTCCACGTGGAAGGTCTCCAGGCTGCGCATCGTGAGGTCTGTTACGGGATGACGGGAGACAACCCCAGGGAAACGCCGGGACCTACCAGTGCCACTAACTAGATAAGGAAGTTAAAGATACATGGGTTCCTGTAAAGATGGTGATAATAATTAAGCTGTGTTATTTTGGTACCAGTTTTTCCACAAGGATAGCTGTTAATTAGGCTACAGTTTTCTCATGTCTCTAGACCTTTACTTTTCTCCCCAGGCGAGAAATCTCATTGTCATCGCTGACCCTGAACTTTTTCTTCCACCAGCATCTCCCTCAGGTTTATTACTATGGTTGGACTCTTGCCAGCATTTGCCCTTTCCCCGACCTTGTCTTTGATGAAATACTTGTTTATACCGTACTAAGTTCTCCACTCAGCTAATACTATCCCCTTCTTTAAATTCCCTCCTGAATGGTCTCCTTGAGTTGTCTGGATTTAATTCAGTTTGCCAGGAGAGTACAAGATGCATACTCCTGTTGTGATAAGTTTATTTGGTATGGGATAAAGAATGGCAAGTTGAGGATATAGGATTACAATACCTTTTCCTCTTTTTTTTTTTTTTTTTTTTTCTCCCTCTAACATGCTCTCTTGTTTCTGCTGTCAGAGCCCTGTTTGGACAGATTGTTACTGAATGTGCCTGGGGTGGCACGGACCCAGCCGGACGCAGGAGCTGAAGCTTGGCTGCTGCAGGAGGAGGAAAGCAGGTGGGCAGGTTGGCTGAGCAACAACAGCCTGCGAAAAAAAAGGGCAGGGGGTGCTGGTGGCTGCTGGGACCGAGGGGCTGTCAGCTTGCACAGCTGATTCAGGGACATTCAAGCTCAGTGCTGGATGCCGTTTGGAGGAGAGAAGGAACCTGCAAGAGGAGCCTGTCCTGGGGAATTTTTGGCTGAGGAGCCATAGTAAGAGAGAGGAATGGGTGAAGTGGGAGGATATTGGAGTAGTTGTGTATTTACACTGAAAGCTTTCTGAGACAGGTGAGAGGCAGTATGTTACTCATAGCAATGTGCTTCTGAGGAAGTTAAGCCTTGCTTTTAATTTAAAAGGGTTACAATCACTTCTACGATTAATTAGCTTCCATGAATAAGTCCAGGTCTGGGGTGAAAAAGGGAGGGAGTAATTGAGATGGAGGGGAAGGACTAAGCAGGAATGAGTTTGGAAAAATGAGAGGAAAGTCTGAAGACATGAAGAATGTGTAAATGGTGATTCTGGGGCAGTGTCTGTGGAATTGGGTAACTGAGACCTAGGAAGAAAGGGCCAGTGAAATTAAAACTTTTTTTCAGAAAGGAAATAGAAGAAAGCCAAAGGCATGAGGGCTTCTGCCCTAGAAAAGACTGCTTCTTTGCAGCAGTAATCATTTTTAATTGGAGAAGTATCTAATCTGTGTTCCACCCACAATTAATTTGAAGGTCCCTGTAAAATGTTTTCTTTGTTCTTCTTATCTTAGCTACAATGAGAGTCTGCCAGTGAAAAGGTTCTTGCAATAGCAATAAATTGACTTGGTGCTTTTCAAGCCCCATTTCTATGACAAGACTCTTTCAGGGACCAAACCTAAATTAAAATATTCCTAGCAATGCTAAAAGGCAGAGAGTGCTTCTCTCTTATTACTCTGCTGTACTACTGACTTCAGTGTGCTCTGCACAGCCACTCTTTGATTCCTCTATCAGGACCCCATTTCTGATTTAATCCAGTCTACTACTCCTAAAGCCAAACTTTTCCAGAAGGACACTAGACAAGATCAGTGTCTGAACACATTCCCTTTGTTTTAGGGTTCAACAAAAATCTTAATTCAAACAGTTGCATTTTATAGAATGAGATCACAGTTCCTAAGCATCTGTCATCTCAGGCTGTGTTTAGATCTACTCTTCCTGATGTTTTAGTACCAGGGAGGTGTTTGCTCAGATACTTTTCTTATTTCAGTTTGCAAAGAAAATTATGAGCTACTGTTATGGACAATCTAAAGCTTCTTCAGAATGACCTCAGTGCCACAATGAGACAGGAAGATTGCTCTGTCAAAATCATGCCTCAGAGATGCCCCAGATTACTAATAATTGGGGGATATCTTGTTAGTGCTCTTTTTCTCCATAATAAATTCTAAGTTCTAATTGTATTTATTGTACAATTATCTAAATAATTAAAATAACCAATGAATGTATTATCAATTACTGCTCTTAAATTTTGGCAGAAATTAAAAAACCCTTGCTATGTTTCTTCTGTTGCTTAATGGAGGACATAGTTTCCATGAGCTTTTTAGAAAAAAATAAGTCATAAATGAAGTTTTCCTCCTGTAGCATCAAAGTAATTGAAGAAGACTTTCAAATTTATAAATGAATTTTACTGCTTTGATTCTTTGTGCTTCAAATCCAGGCTGCATCTCAGAACATCTGGGCTCTAATTCATTTTAATCCACGAAAGTAAAAATAATATGGCCTCCTCCTACTGAATAGAGGGATGCCCTTATAAATAATAACAACCCTAGAGTAGGCAGTCAGCATCATCCATGCGTAATCCGTTCTAGGACTGGAAAATCTTATTCCCCTGTTTCAAATTCTGTCCTGGACTTGCTTAGTGATCTTCATTGCATTGCATGACATTTATGTGCCTGTTTCTTCACTGTAAAAATGCATCTGCTGTGAACTATTTTGGAGTATAAGGCCACGAACATCACACATTTCATGTAACTCTTCTTATTTGAAGAAAATTTTTAACTATGAGGGAGTAATACCGAATGAATTATTCTCACTGATAAATGGTGAGAATTATTCCCAAATGTTTGAAATCAGTTCTCTGATATGCGGACATTAGAATACCTGAAAAAATGTAGATCAGAAGTCCATACTAATTAGAGCTGTAAAAATTCACAAACAACACCAAGTTCAGAACACAGCTTGATACGTTTCTATAATGTTACTGTGATCAGATTTCAGTTAATTGCTAAAACTTCATCAGGAGTGTGATCAGATAGAAAAAGTATGTTTAGATATATGAAAATTGCTGTTTATAATAAACGAGAAATGCATGGATGCCATATCCAGTTAATACCTTAACCTCATTTCAGTTTTGCCCATTGAAATAATAACCAAATTTAACAGCTTTGATCTAACTTTTTAATATTTTGAAAAATTAGAATCTTATTGTGGATTTCACATTTGAAATCCAGAGCAATTTTGCTTTGACTGTAAATGTATACCAAACTAAATAATTTACAACTTCAAATTACATTCAAGGAGTGCATTGTTGCCACCTATTTTCTTTAATCCATCCCTCCCTATCTAATGCTTAAGGAACCACCCTATTACAATCCTGCACTGAAAAAAAATAGGGAAGTATGTAAGCATTCATTTAATGAAGTCCTCTCCAGCTCCTGGGCGATTTTTTTTCCTACCTTGTTAAGCCTTCTGTCTTCTACCTTGGTTTAAATATTGTACAAACATCATTTGACCTTTCTGTTACAATTTCATGGAAGCCTAACTGAAAACGTGTGTACATGGTGCTAGGTACATGCAACCAGGAGAATTTTGGCTAGCAAGATTTTTAAGTTTAAAAACATGTAAAAAGATAGCAGAGAATGCATTTAAAAAGCATTGAAATATGCTAAGTGGGCATATAAATGCATGACATTTTAGATCTTCCACTCTCCAAATCAACTTCTACTGAATTGTAGGAACATCCAGTAAAAGCAATATTTTTTTTGTCTATAGCAGCTCCTTGAAAAGTCAAAGTTTTGTGCCACAGAATGCCAAGAAACACTTTAGGTTAGCAAAATCAAATTTTTCAGCCCAGTGTCTTCCTCAGCACAAACTTGTCTGGTACCTTGAATGTCACTGGAGATACTCAAAGCTCAGCTGGACAAGGCACAAAGCAACATGATCTCATTTTGAAGTTGGTCCTGCTCTGAAAAAGGAGGTGGACTCTTTGATCTCCAGAGGTGCCCTTCAAACTAAATTGTTCTATGATTTTATAACTGCTAGCTTGCATTAAATCAATAATTGCTCATTCCACACCCAGATTTTACTCAGTGCTCATGGATATATTCCTGATTGATTAGCACTTAGAAAGAGAGCGAGCAGTCTGGCTCATGACATCTACTTCTTAGTATGAATTTTAGCCTGTCCAGTCTGTGAATTAAACTAAAACTGGTATGGGACACTCGAAGGATGTACAGAAAAGCAGTGTCTCTTCTATTGCTGTCCCTAAGCCAAGGCATACGTCATAGCTGAGCTGGCATGGATAAAATGATGTAGGATTCACTTAGTTCAGCCCTAGTTCCTTCCAGGATAGACCTGCTTAGTCTCCCCTAGGCATTACCAGGGCTAACAATATGGTAAATCAACCCAGATGTCTGTAGCACTAACACCTTTTCCCATGAACATGTCAGTCTGTGGTATTAATCAGCAACATATGCATGAACTCTGAATTCCATTTTCCTCTCTTAAACATAATACACATATCTTTACAGAGTCATACAACTAGGAGTTAATGAGATGGCCTAAAAGGATGTTTTCAGTATCTAGTTATAGGAATCAGCACAAGTGCAATCCTGTTTGACATATTTACTCTCTTGTGCTGATGGCCTTGGACATGTTTCCAGGTCTGACTATCTGACATAGGATATCATCCTAATTTTTCTCATTCCCCAGTGGATCTACAAAATCCACTGAGTGGATCATAGAATCATAGAATGGTTTGGATTGGAAGGGACCTTAAGTATCATCTAGTTCCAACACTCTGCTATGGGCAGGGACACACCTTCCACTAGACCAGGTTGCTCAAGGACCATCCAACCTGGCCTTGAATGCTGACAGGGATGGGGAATCCACAACTTTTTTGGGCAACCTGTTCCAGTGCCTCACTACCTTCAGAGTAAAGAATTTCTTCCGTATATCTACCTTAAATTTTCCCTCTTTCAGTCTGAGCCTTTTACTCCTTATCTCTACAATTCTGGAAAAAAATTCCCTGTTTGTCTTCCCTGTTGGTGATTCAAAGAGCAACCATAGGACATTCTAAAGACTTATTTGAGGCAGTACCCTGTATTACTGGACTTTTCCAGACTAGTTGTCTAAACATCCTTGAAAAGGTTAGGCTTATTTGTTCCTTCCATCTGAGCAGTAGTGTCAGGGTTTAGACCAATCCATAAGGTTACAATGTCTATTTTCGAGGTATATCTTAGATGGGGTCATACGGTGAGAATCCCTCTTTTAAGCAACAGATAAGATCAACCTAGGAACGTGTCTTTAACTGTCTTAAGAGTATCAATTTCCAAAGAAGTGATAATGAGAAAGTACTTCAAGAAAATGTCTTCTTGGAAAGGTCCTCTGTTTAATTCTACAAATTTCTCTAATTTGCCCCAAACTTTAGATATACTGAGGAAAGGCTGTACAAACTGACCCTTGCAAAAAGAAAAAGAAAAAAAAAAAAAGAAAAAAGCAAAAAAACCCCACCCCAAAGCCCCAAAACAAAAATGAACAAAAAAAACAAAAACAAAACAAAAAAAAAAATCCCTATAAATTTTCCACAAAAGCTGTGCTGAGAATAAAACCCTTCTGCCATCAAGTTTATTCTATCACTTCACCTAACACTGAAAACTTAATGTTGCATTTTTCCCATATTTGTATGTATGCATTTTTTGTGCACACTGCATTAAAGACATGGAGCCATGATACTGTCAGAAGTTTTTCTGTTCTGATGATATAAAGTTCAAGTCTTTCAAGTCCTACACCCTGCAGACCTCAAATTAGTCTCAGATGGCTTGATGTGCTCTAATACTGCACTTGTATATCAGTGAAGGCTCAGTGAATTGGTTATTACTTATGCTTGGTTAAAATGTGTTTAAAAAATCTGTAATCTGAGCAGTTTTTGATTTACTTGCAACCAGTGTTTAGGAAGTTCTTCAACAGGAAGACTGGTTTACTTTTTGATACTATAAAAGTGACTTTGCATTTTTTTTTTTTTTTTTCTGGGTTTTTTTACACCTCTACTTTTGGTTCTTTTAGGCCCTGGGGGTTGGTAGTCTAGTTGTTTACTTAGCTCTGGCCATTCTGAATGTCTATTCTTCTATTCTTCCTCTTATCTCTCAAGTGGTATCCTCTCCATCTGTTCGGTAAGCACTAACAATTTTAGCCTTATCTTTTTAGACTATCTTCAGAAGCAGTTTTGCAATTGTTTTCTGAAAAGAAAGTCCAGGTGCAAAACCATTTAACTGAGATTTTAGGGGAGAACACAGAGAAATGAACAAAAGTACACTGTTGCTATTTTTTTTTTCTTGTGTAGAGATCTTCTTGGTATTTTAACTGAGATTTAATCCCCTCCACCCACAAAAAGGCAACATATATTTATATTTGCTTCAAGTAAAGCTCACATCTGAATTTACTCCACCAATATTGATATAAACAGAATGCTATTAAAGGAGGCATGAATGACCTTTAATATAAGTATTTTCACAACAGCAGATGTAATTTACAATAAATACATAATAAAGATGAATGAACATAGTTCTTTCCCATTTTCAAATGGAATTCTGAAACTGAGTTAACTCCTGTAGGATGGACTATTTGATTTTCTGAATATACTTTCTAGCAGGCTTAGCCCACCAACATGATGTAGATTTGTTCTGTAAAGCTATTAATATACTGTAATTAACATACAGCATAATCAAGCATCTGGTTTATTGCTGGGTGTCTTACATACTTTGACTTGTCTGAAGGAAGGCGACTGTAACAGTAAAGGACATTGTTATCCAGATCACCATCTTTTCAGTGATGGGTGTCATAAATTATAGGAAACAGGAGAAATGAGAGCTGATCAAAATTCCCCTAAATCTTATGAGAATTACAGCATTTCCAAGTATATCTGTATCTTGAATTGGTAGGAAGAACATCTAAAATTGCCTTGTAAAGGAGTTATATGTCAGTTTAGATAAATTTCTAAAACAGTGGCTCACCAAAATCCCATAAAGAAATAGTAATGGAAAATAAGGAAGTTTTTCATATGGATTAAGATGGTAAAATAAAAGACATTCAGAATAGAAATATATATTTGATTTTAAGTGCAATGAGATCACTACTGAAGTTCCATAGAGATTTCTGCTTAGACCTGTGTTGTTCAAGAAAGCAATAAATGATTAGAGAAAGGGGGTAGATACTCATGGGAAAAAAATTCCTGCTCTGTTGCAAAGTGATGGTCTCTAAGCCGACTATTACTAAAGAATTAAATCCTAGGCCTAAAGAGGAAACCTCATAAGAACATCAGCTCAAGACCTGGTCCTGATGAAAAAGTCAAATTGAACATTACAAGCTGCTTGGGAAAGTGAGGGCAGCAGAAGAACCACTACACTGCCGTTTGACTTCATCTGGGGCTCTGAATGTGACAGCAAGAGAGAAGGCAGCAGCTGACCACAAGGACTCCCACACACTCCTGGCCACATGACATTCTTCAGAAATGTAATTTGTCTTCAGCCACTGACATTTGTAAACAACCCATGACATTCAGGAGAACAATCACAAGAGTTAAAAGCTTGCCTTTCCTCATTCACCCAAATGAGTGAAGATCCATACTGATTGGGGAAAAGTCATACTGAGAAGTAAACAAGCAAACAGGGACAGAGAGACCCTGCAGAGAGACCTTGACAAAACAGAGAGATGGGCAATCAGCAACCGTATGAAGTTTAAAAAAGGCAAGTGCCAGATTCTGCACCTAGGATGGGGCATAGGATGCAGTTTAGGGCAATAACTCAGGTAGGAGAAAACCTGAATATAGAAGGAGAAACTGGGAATTCAGCTAAAATGTGCAGTGGAAACTTCATAAAGAAGGTTAAGCTAGTATGCACCTCAGCTATATAGTCTGCTTTTGGGCCTGGACTGATACCTAAGTTTTGCTGGTTTGCAACATGCAGGTACCAGTCACAGAGTGTGTCCTGTTGCTGCTATTGTAGTGAGTTTGAACTCCAGTCTAAAGATAGAGTCCTCTGTGTTGATTGTAATCCAGTCAGGTCTGTCATGGTCCTGTCCTTGAACTCTTTCAACTGCTCTCCAGTTCTATCACCAGCTGAGTGTTTCCACCTCGAGCACTGAAACTCATCTGACTCCACGTTGCATGAGGTTTGGGAAGAGAAGGGAAAAGCACTGAAGTGAGTAGAAAAACAGAATGGCACAGTTCTTTATTTTTTTATTTAATCTCTTTTAACATTCTGAAACCATGTGTTTTGCCAGGCAAGCAACTTGCCAATATAAGGCAGGAAAAATGAAAAGTGGGTCATGGAGAAAATCATTGTGGGGTAGGAGTACAACAGCTCTGGTGTAGATCGGTTTACATTGCCAGAGAGCTGCAACCTTTACGTCTTACTGCTCAGGATGTGCTCATGGCAACACAAGAGTATGGATTAGGATTTCCTTTGCCTTGTCCCCATTTACTGTGCTTTGGTTTGCGTTACGGAGAAGTCTTCATGCCCAAATCATATTCAGTTTAGATGAAATTGATGCTGCACTCCCAATGCACTGCAAGCATGGAAGGACAGTCAGGTGACGTAAGTGGACTAGACTGAATCTAAAATCCTCCCACTAAACAAAATCAGAAACTCCCTCCCATCTGCATGCCATGGGCACCAGTTTTTCAGCACCCACTCTTTGATTTTACCAGTCAGCCTCTCTTATGCTGTGTCATGGGCTAACAGCTTCACCCTTTGGAGGACTTAGAGTATACTGGAAGATTTTTATTTCTGCTTTCATTCATCAGCCTTCTGGAGGGGATCAGTGCTCTGAGGAAGAACTATCCCATGCAAAGAGCTAGTAATTTCATTATCCCAGGAAACTGTTACTACATGGCCCACAGAAATATTCAGAAAAGCTGTGAACCAGGCTGTGTAAAGCAGTAAGGCTTAAACAATAATACAGATTGTGAGATTAAGACCTTCTTTTTATTTGGATTTTGGCTCTCCTTGATGTATGTTAAACTTAAAAAACCCCCACAATTAAGAAAAAAGAAGAAAATATAGAATACTAGCACCCAATTATCAACTTATTGTGATGTTCATGACAAAATTTCAAGATCTGGAAGTGCTGTTTTAAAGTCAAGTTTCTAGAACAGTAAACAAAAATGCTCACAGATATAAATTTGTAAAAAAGTACATAATAGTGAGAAGTTACAGTAGAGAAATTACAGAAGTTACAGTGATCACCTTACCCCATTCCACTACAAGCAGTGAAATAGTACTGAAGTCAGTGGTTGCTTTCTCTGAAAAATGGACCTTGATTATTCAAAATACTTTTTTCTGAGTTTGTCACATCTGTTTCTTCCACCAGTCTGGACAGTGCTGCAGCACACACACGTGTATATATATATATATATATATATATATATATGATAAGAAAACAGGAGTAACTCTCATTATCTGTCTTCCAGTAGCAAATATGTGCTAACTTTTCTATTTATTTTAAATGTATCTTCTTTACTCTCCAGCTTGGTAATGTAAGATTGCAGTCACATACACAACACCAGAATCTAATGAGTTTACTGCGTACTAACCAGAGGAACAGTAATTCAAAGCAGATGTTAACTGACACTGATTATATTGTTTCAACAGTGTGATGTGAAAAGACACCTGATTATTTTAGATGTAATATCCATATCCTCAGATATACTCTTAGATGTGTAAAATCTGTAGTGTTCTAAAAGCTTGCCTTAAGTCAAACAGAGACTGTAAAAAAAGAGTAAGAAAACATGTTACTTCTTTATGTTGTAAGAGAGCACCATTTAACTAATATAATCTTTGTATCTGCTGTCCTTCCTCTCTCCTGGGAAAAGAAATAAATTTTTATTCCTACCCCATGGTTTGTTTCAATTTCCTATATTGTCAACAACTATTTGCTTTGCCTGCAAACACACTGTACTTTGGTCTCAGTCAGTTTTTTGGTTATTTTTCCAACATAAACACTTAGGGCACGACTCTTTGTTGCACTCTGTGTTTTGTTTATTGACTCATTTGCACTTGAAATATGTTCTTTGAGAGAGTTCTTTTTTTGGTATATTAGTTCAAAACTGTTCCCAGTCATATCATTTTAACTTGTGCAGTAATTACTATATATGTGTTCAAAGACAGGTATTAAGTATTTTTTGTTGTTGTTGTTGTTGATGTAAGTTCACTGAGTAAATTAGTACAAATCACAGAACTTTCTGGGATTTCTTTTTTTTGTTTAAACATTTCTTAGCCTGTATATAGAAATGGTTTTGATGTCCTCCTCTGGATGATCCCATATAAGTGTGAACTGTTGTAAAAGGTTGATAGAGTATACCTCTGTTAAGACATATAGAACTGATTTGCAAAAGAGAAGTGTTTGAATGATTCAGCAAAAGATTTGATATTTCTGTGGCTTCCTTACTAAAGTTCTTTGTCCCACCTCATTGTTCAGAGAAGAGCTGCCTAATTTTCCCAGCAGTACAATGTTAGAGAAGACATTAGACAGCTGCCCAGAGGTAATGTCTGTAAGTCTGTCTGCAGAGAAACATCTTTGAAAACAAGACTATTTAATGTTGAGAAATATTTCTGAGAGGCTGTTTGTTTTTCTGAAGTTATCCTTTTCAACATGAATCACTGGAGACCAGTTAGATAACAGAAGAGAGAGCCTTTTCATCTCTAGACAACTCTTCAAAGAGGTGGATGGGAATTTGGCCACATGATGGGTTCCATTGAAGGAAGATGTACAATTAAATCTATGTATTACTTTACCAGTGTTTTTTGACATTAACCAGTCTGTGAAGTTGAAAACATTCTCTGTGGAAGATGCGGTCTCTTTAGAAATTTCACTAACATGGGTAGTTCCATGCATATATGAAGGTGTTTTTCGTCATCAACTTTCCCATTTGCATTAGAGATATTATGTGAATCACTTTAGCCATCTACAGGCCATTCTCCAGAGGAATTTCATGAGGATTTTCTCTGTATCATAATTCTGCATGGCTTACAAACATAAAAGTGAAAAAATTAAAAAACATCTTGCTCATTTAGCCCTAGATGTCAGTTTTCTGTAACACTAAGCAAGTATGAGTTATAAGCAAGGTAGAACTTTTTTTCTGTATTACTCAAGACTTGTGTAGGAAAAACATCTATAGGGCCTCATCCAAAATATACTGGAACACCTGTGATAAGTTTTGTCAAGAAAAACTTTCTTGGTAGTCATGCTGAATAAAAATTGAATAAAAAGAAAATACTTCTCTTCACCTAGATTTGTTTTTATTGAATGCATGGGCTGTCCTCTGGCTACAGATTCTACTGCTATGATAACTGTACCCTCTGTTCTCATCATGACAATTAGACTTCATGAAAACCTTTCTGACCCTGATGAGGTCTTCTCAGCAGAAGAGGAGAGCGTTAATATTTACTCAGGGCTGCTGAGGAATTTTGCTTCTTGAATGACTCCACTAGGCAGCTTTCCTGGTTAATCAGCACTTGAAGTACCTTAACTCATTGTGGCTTCCCAGGAAAGAAGGGATTTCAGGGGTACTTGTTCCACCACAGAACGATGCAGACTAGTCTGTCACATCTCACATCTTCTGCTGTGCCTGTAAGGACTGGTATAACACAGAGCTGAATTGATTTTGTGTTTGGCAAAATACGTTGGGAGTCTTCTGCATGAAAGTTGTTCTCCAACTGCAGCCCCAGCTACTGTACATAAATTTCTCTGCTTACTCTCATTAGAACAACTTATCTGGTTGGAAATATAGAGAGAATGAATTTAGGTCATTCAGAATGCCTGGGCTGGCATTTGGCCAGGACATGAGAGTTAACAAACGGAACTTGAAAAATACGGTAGTGATGTTCCTTTATTTCCTTTCATTGTTATAAAGAAATTGCTGTTTCAGTAGTGACTGCTGCAGGTGACTGCACATCTGACATTTCCCTTATGATGCAATACAGCTTTGTCTGTATTTCTACATTGTTAGGGAGGAGATGGGTCACTCTGGGTTTTTTTTATCACTGATTGAAGAAGTTTAAAATGTGGATGGGCTGCAGTTAAAGGTAAGAAAGGAAAGATTGTTGAAATAAGAGCTCCAGCTATGATGAAGAAAAGAACTGTCAAATGAAGTAAAGCTGCTTCATATATGGATGGGTTTGCTCTGGGGTGACAGGGCTTAGCCATTTATCTGCACATAGCTAAGTGTAACATGAATTTAGAGGTGAATTCAGTTAGAACCTCTGCATGTTAGCTTGCCCCCTTCAAAAAAGGAAACACTGAAAACTTGGGTATTAGGATGTTTTTAGAGGTTAAGATTTGGAAGACCTAAATTCTGTCTTGCACCAGAAGCTCCCTGTGTGATTGTAGGCAAAGCACATTAAAACTTGAAGATGTGGATTTTGGACAGGAGCCAAACACCTAAAAGTGAGTTGCTGTGCCATGGAGCTCTTGCAGTGCTCAAGCACACTTTGTAGACTTGAACATCAATCTCTCTGTTCCTTAGTGTGTGCTCCTTGCAAAACTGTAAGTAGTCCCTCCCTACCAAGGATGTGCAGTGAGAGCAAGTGCCACAGGTCAGAGCTACCCCTTGCACCTGTATAAATGCTGTCTTTGTGACAAGTGGATAAAGACAATGATTCAAACAGAAAATCTGTTTAGTGTTATGGACATTCCTTAATAAAAATATGTTTTGTACTTTCTGGCAGCTGATCCACATACAGGATGAAAGCCTAGTCCTGCTTTCAGAAAACAGGATGACATCTGTCTTGTTTGACAGCTGACAATGCAAGTTGTCCTTTCTAAACTGCAGATTCTGTGTGCCATCAAGGAAGAGGGCAAACTCCTCCAGGAGTCAGCTCACACCATCTTAAAATGGGTGTTTAAGCCAGAGGTGGTTGAGGACAAACCCTTTTGAGGAGTCTCTTTTCACGACCTGAGGAGGAGGGTCTCTGGATATGTAGCTCAGCCAAGGTACCTATCTCTTTGATGGTTATGTAAAATTAAATTAATCACACTATGGACTCCCTCCAGATGACAGAAGACCCTTGAGGAAGTTCAAGTGTTTAATCTTTCCTCATGATCCACAGAATATAATGATAATAATAACAATCTAGTTCCATAGCAACATTCCTTTTTATAAAACATTCTTACTAGGTAGTCTGTGATGAATCTTTTCTCCTTAGTTCTTGGAATTGTTTCTTTACATGCCATAAATAGAATGAATTCTGTTAAAATCCCAGTCACTAGAAAAGAGAGGATAATGTGGTTGAACTTTCCTCATGTCCATGGACAGTGACAAATCATACCCCTCCTGCGTCAGCTAAATAATTAAAGTTTGATTGAAATGTTACTTACCTGAAATGAGTCATCTGTGGTTAAGAGAAGAAACATCAGCAAGAAGGCAATGCATGGTTTAATTGGAAACTTGGCTCCTTTCGCCTAAGCCAAAGCAAAATCAAATGAAGCCACTGTAATGCAAACCACTCTCCAGTTCCAGAGCCATGCATACAGCCTTACGTTGTCACTTCTGCTAATATCCGTAGCCAGTAAGGTGTGTGTTGATGCTGAACTCCTCAGGAACACAAGACTTGATCATTTGTCTCAATTTTCATGCTGTAGCAAATCTTCCACTCTGGGAAACCAAGACAGGTTTCTCCAAAGCAAAAATCTTAAACTGTATACCACAGCTTGAATGGCCTGAAGGACAATTTTATACAGACTATAATTTGAACAGTTCATGAAGGCTTATTGGCTGTCATTGGAATGAAGCATATCCAATGCTCCAATTTCAATTGTGGGAGAAATACTGCACTTGCAGTGTCTGCTGTGGCAGAAAGACTGGGACCTATTTTATACACACTGCTACTCTTCTTTATATTTTGTAACATTTTCAGATCTCTAGTGAAAATATATGTAAAATAAACATCTCATGTTTAATGTTAATCTAATTAATTACTTTAATATCACAGTAAAATTAATCATGGACAAGGGCATCTGCAGGTCATTCAGAGAACTGAAACTGATGCATGAAGTTCCTCACCTTTTCTATCCTTCTCTTCCATATTCTCTATTATTACTCAAATCAGTGAATATATGTTCCTACTGTGGGGACATTTCGATCCCTTTAAATACAAGATGTGTGAAGCTTTTATCTATATTCCTTAAAGGGCCAAAAAAAAAAAAAAAAGAGGAAGAGGGAAGTGATGCAGATGGATCAATATAAACATATATGACAGTAGCTTGGAGCTGCATGCAGTAGCCTAAGTAAACAGAGTGACAGGATGGCTTTTCAAAACAAGCTTGTCATGTTTGTGCTTGTTATCAGCTTTCCTGACAACGATTTTCCCATCAGCTAACTACAGACTTAATTAGGGCATTAACACAGTCCTGCCCCCACACCTCCTGCCTTTCCCCAGCTAAGCACTTGGTCGTTACTGGGAGGAGAGAACACAAGCAAGGAAATGGAAAAGAAAGGAAGGAAGAGAGAGAGAGGAGACAAATAAGAAAAAAAGTTGAAATAAATAGGGAGTGGAAGAATAAAAACAAAATATAATTTTGATTACATTGCACAGGGTGGAAGGGGAATCAGCACTGTTTTTCCATGCTTTTTACCAGGTTTTGCAAGAGAGTTCATAGGAACATGCAGGCCAGACTACTCAGCTGAGAGAAATTAGACTAATTTCAGTGATTTCCACTTGTAAATTCTTACAAATACAACAAATATAACTCCTCCGTCGTTTGTTAAAATACATCCCTCACCTGCATGCAGAGAAGCTACTCTGTGTAATAAAGATTCTTCCTGTGCAGAAGACACTACCTTGCAAGTTGTAAGATGCTTTTGGCAAGCTGCTTTTGGGGAATAGAGATGCTAATTGCTCACATGGAGCTTGTACATTGGCTTCACAGCAATTAAAAAAATGTGGTACATTTTGCAGTATCCAGTCTCTGTGGATGATTGCCATGCCTGATACCCAGAGTAGAGCTCCATAGCAGACACCAATAGTGACTGGAGTGACCTTGAGCATTTCCATCACAGTGTCATTTTTCATAAAGACAGATTATCAAATAATACGACATTTAAATATTTGTGATTTTGCAACTAGCAAAAAACTTGAATTTCCTGCTTTTCTTTATTATTTCAACAATTTCCTGTCATTTATCATCTCCAGTATATGTGTTAGGTCATGTCTTGCCAGCAGGAAATTTTGTCTTGCTAATCTTTCCTTCATTCACTGACATGAGAGGTTTCCAATTAAGCCCGATTAATCGTAGCTTATTGCTTCTGACCAGTCAGAATTACCTGGTCAGTGGAAGCACGCATCAGACCTCTTCTTCAGTTGTGTTGCTGAAGTGCATGGCTGAAGGTCAGTGCTATAGCAACTTACTGAATGCAGTGTCTGGAGGAGCCCAGAGATGGTGGAACCCAAACCCAAGACTGGACTGCAGCACAGATGTCTCTGCAATGCTCATAAGCAAATGTTGTATCCACTGGGTGGCTTCCAGGCAAATGAATACAATGGTTTCCATCTGAGTAACCAGAAGGTGTTAAGCAGTAGCTATTAGAAACCCAGGACTTTTTAAATCCACGTGACCAGATGATTTTTGTTTTCCTAGAGGAACTCTTGGAATAGTTGTTCGTATTTGGTGTGGTTTTGGAAAAGGCCTAGGAACTTTCTGAGGAAGAAGTGTGAAAGTCTTAAAAAAAGTAAAGGGAGCATCTATAATGCTATAGATATGTGTCAGCCTAGGAGAGAAATATTAAATAGACAGTCTCAATCGCCATAAAGAAGGAGGTGATGGAGAGTAAACTAGTACCAACAAACACATGAAATATGAAAAATAAAGCTTATTGTTTCTGCTCAGGCTGGTTCAGTTGAAATAGATAATAGCATTTATCTAATATATTTCTGAAAAATGCTGGACTGATGTTGCACTGCTTTTTGATTTAAAACCTAGATAAAATAAAATCAGTATCACAGAACCCCAAAACAGGAGGCATATTGAATCTCAAAATATAACTGTAAGCAGGGAACCATCAATGAACAGCTGCAAGGTTCCGAAGGTTTTTCCTGTTTTCTTTTTTTTCTGTTTTTCCTACAATATTTAATGTTTTTATAAAGAAACTGAAAGTGCAAGAACAATTACTGACTGAACTTAGAAAAGTATAAAGATCAAGGGAAGAATGATAAAGTAAAAAAAGAATCAGTTAGTGGCACAGAAAAAATAAGCCAGTACGTGATTTAGGTAGGTCAAATAGGAAAAAATATGGTACCAAGAAAGCAGATACTTCATATTTATAAGAAGAACCTGAAACTGACAAGAAGGGGATGATGAGCAGACTAATATTTTTGGTTTTTCTAGTATTATGATTATAACTTTTATTTAATATAGTGTCTAGGAGCACCTGCCTTCAGAAAGGACTGTGTGATGCTGCAGAGGTACAGAAAAAAGTGCAGCTTCTATTTTAAGGAAGGTGCCAGTGAAATTTTTCATCCAAAAGGTGTGTGCCATTTCTATATGTATAAAAGGGATGTTTCTGAATTGCAGTGGGGAAGCACCCAAATTGCATGCTACAGTGACAGACAGATGTATAGAAATGCATTGAAGCCATAAATGTGATCAAAGGACTGGAAATCTTCCTTATATGAGTTGCTCATGGTGTTTAACCCAAGTAGGATGTACAAAACAGTCTACAAGTATCTTCCTTATACTTTTTAAATTTTGAATGATTGAAAAGCTGATAGTAGAAGACTTTTCCAATCTTTAAAACTAGTTAAATATAGCTAGACTTGTTAAAGACCCCTCTTTTTAACAGCATGGATAACTCAAAATGTGTAAGGAGTGAATCAAGGCTGGTTGTTGTTTTAAGTATATGCTCTAGTTAAAAAAAGATTAATTCAGACAAGTTCTTTGGCTTGTGTTGCTTAGGAGGTCAGGCCACATCATTTTTGGCTTTATTTATCTATGAATCTAGGAAATCTATTACCATATTCCTTTAATCTCATTCTCTTTGCCAGAAGACCCAAAGAAGAAGAATAACAACATAAAGCTACTGTTATACTTAGGGAATTGAAATTTTAATGGGCTTTGATCTAAGCATCTTACCTCTTAGGGTAAATTATACCCTCACCGTTACAAAAGAGGTGATAGCATCCTGCTCTGTTTACTCTTATTGCATATACTTAAGACAAAAATGCGAGGTAATTCAACCACATTCTTCCCACAGTGTACCTCAGAATGACTCTGGGTACCAGATATTTTTGACTGTTGTCATTGGCTTTCACAGTACTCTCCCAGCTGAGAAGGCCCCAGTGAAATTATATGTTCTTTTAAGATGGGTCACTTAGCTAAAAGAAGGCTGAAAATACCACATGGAGTTTCAGCTGCATAATTTCCAGTGATTATTGTGGGACCCTGTGTTCCTGGGCCTTGGGCAATGCTTTGAAAATGAAGGGGCTATTGCTCAATCTTTATATCTCTGAAAGGAGGTAAAATTAGAGCAGTTTTTAAAGTAAGCCCTGCAGGTTTACTGAGCAGCTGCCTTCAAAGGAAATTTCCTTGTCTCGATAAACAAGAAAACAGAAGCACCTGGGCCTGAACATTTCAGTCTTATTTTTGGGAATACTACCTTTTAAAAATCAGATGGCTGAAAACAAGAAAGTGTTATCATCAATGAGAAAATACTATTTATCTGTTTATGCTTTGTCCTGTAGAGATATTAAGTAGTTCTGCTTATATAATTCCATTAGCCCAGAGTAAAAGCATCAAGATTTTATGAGTAGCTGAGGGGCCTTGGACAGAGCATCTTAGTTTACAGCTCCACTTTGACTCTGTGGATGTTCCAAAGACACTAAGTTTTCTGAAAATGACTTTATTTTTTTTTTTAAATACTTTGGGAAATTCTGAGTAATTGGAATAAACTGTGCTGTAATCATAAACGATATACAATCCATTTGAAAATTTAGAATAGGCTGATTTTGTTCAAACATAGTGTAGATAGTGTCTACCTTTCAATAGAGACTATTACAGTGGAAATATGTCTTTTCCAGGAGTAATTAAATTACAGACAATGTAGACTGATCTAACACAGTATGATATATCAGCTGAGTCAAGATGAAAGTGCATTTTTTTGCTTGTTGATTCACTTTTCTGTAATTCCAAGATTACTTTTAGTATACATTGTGTTTCTGAATGCAAGGTCTTGGTTTTATCTACTGGCAGTCAACCCAAGGAGGCCAGGTTTGTATTTGGATAGGAATTCAAGGAAATGAAACCGTTCCTTGCAAAAATTTGTTCCCTGGGAGTGGTTTGACAAATGTCAGTTATGGCATGAAAGATCAGGTCCTTTTGTGGCTAGTTCTTCTCTCTGCAGAACAATGGTCAATTTGCAATTATTTTAATAGTGTCAGTCAGCACCTCTAAGTGTTCTTCACTGGTCATGATGAGGGTGCTTGTCAAGTCTGAAGCCACAGGCAAATTAAGCAAATTGCTCATTTGCTCATTAGTTGAAGTACATGAACTTGAATATTTCTTTGCTCCAGACATAACGAGCTTTCTGATTAATGAATAATTCCTCTTTCTGATTTTATTTAAGGTGTACTTACTGCCAGAACTCTAGTGGGAATAGAGGGAATTAGGATAGAAGACTGTAGTGAGATTTCAATACATGCATAAAAATAAGTGTCCATGAACACCTCTAAGTCAGAAGAAATGAGTCAAACCTTTTGTCATGAAGGCTGATACTTAAAGTCTGCACCATCCACATGACCTTTGCTTTCTCTCCTTCCAGCTGTGATTTGGGAGCTAAAGTGATACAGCTAGACGGTTTTAACACTAAATTCCTCTGAGCTACCAAATTAAATGTCTAACAGCTGACATGATGTGGAAAAATCAGCTGTATCCATATGCAAGCAGTCTTAGAAAACATCACAGACTTTTACTCTTCCTGATCTGGTCACCTGGAAAATACTAAATTAAGCAGCAGAAAAGTATTTCAGCACTTCCAACAGGAGACTGAAGCCTGTTGTTCAATGTGATCCTCACGACTTTATCAGTGTAACAGAATGAGGCTGATTTATATCATCTGAAAGATGTCTGGAGGGAAACATGTCATCTCACCAACACTATCACTCAAAAAAAGAAGAGTGATAACATCTCAGTACAATTTCTGCTAATGCTTGATTTTGCTCTCTTTATAGAAAGAACAAGCATGAGGAGTCAAAGCAAACCAATGGCCACAGAGAATTAATATTAAAAGCTAACCCCGACAATTATCTTTCTCCTCTGTATCACACTTCTTGGGTGGCAGTAGTTTTTCATGTATCACTGTCTTTAACCTCAAATATTACAAACTGGCCTGGGACTCAGGATTGGTAGTCTGCTGATTAATTGTAGCTTTGCATAAACCACTGAGCTAAAGTTTCAAACGTGTCATATATGTCTGGTGCTGCCTTAGCCATTGCAGACCCCTGTGGCCTTTTACTGAAGGCACCTGGTCTCAGGGATGGAGAGGAATCTTAACAGCATCTGCTAACAAAGATTTCATGGGCACTGCTCCTTTCTGTGTGGGTCAGGGGAATGAAGGGGGAGACAAATCCCTCTGCCCTTTTCCCTCCACTGGCCCTTACAGCCTTGTTGAAAGTCTTGGGTCCGTAAAACAACATCCTCAGAGACTGCCCTTAGGTGCTGTGATCCTGACAGAGATACCTCGTGTGTCTCTAGCTCTCCAAAGTGGAGTTAGTTGTCATGTCCCACACCTGACTGGCACAATGTTATTGTGATTTTACCTCAAAACATAGGGATACAAATGACAATGAATGTAGAAATTATGACCATAATAAAATTGGAATAATAATAGTAACAGCAATAAAAGTAACCATAGTAATAACAATAGTAATAGTAGTGTGTCGGAGTCACACAGTGAATGATTTTACTATATTTAAATGAGCAGAAAATTAATCATCTCTGCTATGTTAGTCAAACACACAGTGTGTACTTCCGTTTTCTTCTGCTGTTCCACTCTGAACACGCACTTACTCTGAGCTGTTGTCCAGCATTTGCTGCCTCCTTTCCTACCTCTTCCAATATTCCTAACCATCTCAGACCAGTGGCTTCAGGTTGGTTGCTCAGCCCAGCACCACATTGCCCAAGCTCCCAGTAACCTGCCTGCACTTGAGCAGCCTGTGTGGTACTCGTGCTGCCAGTGAGAGTTCAGTGGGGCTTTGGGGAGCCTGCTCCTTCTGGAGCCTAAAGAAAATGAACACAAATCTGATTATTTAGGAAAGCTTATTTCTTGTGCAGAGGTAAGATATGGGTGAGTTCTAAGAGGTAATTAGCTCTACAATATCTTTAGAAATCCAGACTGTCTTAACTCTGAGTGTATGAGAGCTTTACCAGTGCGTGATGTTTGATCTTGTCTTCAAGTAACAAATGGGCAGTGCCAGGATTGTCCTAGTGTCTCCCTGTAAAGTCATCTCTGCAATATTTTGGCTGTGGCTTCAAACTGAAGACAAATCACAGTGTAAAAGTTCCTACTTCCATAAAAGTTGATTCCTAAATTCCAAAGAACTCTTATTTTGAAAGGTCTTTTCCAAATTACCTTAAAGCTAATTTATCTTTCCTTGGAGGCTGAATGGCTGAATCAACCCTGCAGTGATTGGTACCCAGATGTGTTCAGCGCAGGGGTAAGTAAACAGTGTTTTATCAAGAGGTCTGTCTTGCTGATGATTTAATCAAGTAAATACTACAATGAGTAATAACATTATATTCTAGCAAAACCTCCTACTGCCTGTATTCGAGTAAGTTAATTCCTTTGATCAATGCTCTGGATAAGTAAAAAGAAAATAAAATTGCAAAGGAAGGTCTTATATTTAGGAATGTGCAACTCCAAAAGAGTTATGGTCTTAAACTGGATCAGGCTAATCTCTAGTTTAGAAATGATTATGTTTGCAAATAGTAACATCATGTGCTGGTGATAAATCATCTAAATTTTAACCTCTCAACAGAAAGAATGTTAACAGTTACTTAAGAGGAGAAACAATCTACCCCCTCCACCCCCATTAGCTAAAATGAATTAGCCCCCAGTTTTTCAAAGTATTAACTAAGTATGTGCCTTTTCTTTTTCAGGGAGAATTCACTTTTCTAGGTGTCTGGGGAAAACAATTTTGGCCTTGTCTTTCTTTTGCATCTAACAATTTTGCATAACTGGTTATTTGGTGCTTTGAAGGTAGTTTATGGCTGTAGGCCAACCTAACAGCTTGCTGCTGCCACAGGAGAAGGTCTTACTCTTTCCTCCTCCCCACTCTGAGCCTTCCTTTCTTGCTCCACCCTCTCAGAGTCCTGTCGCCACCGCTTTGGCTCACCCTTTGCCTCTTTTCTTGAGTCAATTCAACCAGTTGACTCAGAGAATTATCCACTTTCTGGTTATTTTCTTTCAGGTCAGGGAGGTGAATTGACTGATGGTGGCATCTGAAGACCACTGTGGTCAGCAAAGAGTAGAGGGGCAGTACCATGTAGGCAGGAATATACAGGGAACACAAATGCGAGAGGAGGTGGGATCTACACCTTCTTTGGCAATGATCTGTTAGATCCATATACCACATCTTGTAGAAGTGAACCATGGATTGTTTGCTGCCAGCGAAAAATATGTGATTATACAAAAAACGTGGAAAAGTGCCAACAAGTTATCGCTGCAATGTTTTACTCTCTTCTGTTTGGATTCTCTCTATCTCCTTATACAAGCAGTGGAAAGTCAGACCAACTCCTCTAGACACTTAACTCAATTTGAGAATCTTAGGTTGTGCTTGAAGGCATAAGTAATTTCAGAAGAGGACTAAAAGTGAAAAATATATGAGCAGTTATTATTGTCCAAGGTCTGGGGTATTTTTAAATTTGGAGCACACACACACATCAAAAGCACAACAAATAACTGTAATCCATCATCAGTGGAAGAGATAAACACCTCAATCAAATGTATGGAAGATGTTCGGCATATATGAGTATATATAAATTAATCTTCTGTATGTTTTTCACCAGGAGAGCTGGCCAGAAAGTGGGATTCAGCCTTCAACTCTGTTCTGCTTGTTTTGGCTAACTGGAACTAAAGCTCTACTTTCCACTCTCCCTGATTTGCTAGGTTTTCTTGTTGCACTGTAAACCAAATTAATGACCAACTTCTGATTAAAAGAAAAATAGTCCTCTTGTCTTCATTGTGCATTTATTATTGAATGAGAATGGTGTGGAATATATCAAAATCATGAATGGTTTTGCTCTTGCATTTTCCAAAAACTATTGTATCATGACTCATGAAATCTTTGCACAAAATATGACAAAGAATACTTGTTGCACTCTCTAATAGGAGCAGCAAAGTTGTGTATTACAAATTGTGGCATCCTTGATGAGGCATGGAATCTATATATCTGCAGTGCTAAAGTTTGATTTCGCCCTTTGTTGCTGTGCAAAGGTGTGTCCCTGTTTATCACAGAATTTGCTTGTGTTCCACAAGGGAGATTTCCTCACATTGTGTGATCATTTGTTTGATGCACTTGGACCATATTCAGCTGTTGGCTGACTACTGAAGGAGAGAGCAAAGGAGCTTCCCTGTGAGCACCTTCTGACATGACACATTGTCCTCTTGTCGAGATGTGATTGTAGCTATATGCCTGTGCCAATGGTCATTCAGTACACAATCTTCTTTGTCCTTGATTATGTTACATGTCTCTGTTTTCTCAGAACAGTAAAATAGCTAGAAAGAATTACAGGGAGCAGGACAAGATGAAGAAAGACTGAGTAAACATAACAGTTGTGGATGATGCGACATTTAAAAAGAGCCAATGTATGATATTCATTGAATATTTTTCCACATGAAGGTTCCTACGTTTTCTTCAAAACGTTTTCTGCATTCTTTTTTTGTACATCACCTTGTCTTCCTGTTTCCCTGTTAAAGTTTTCTTCCTTATTTTTGTGTTCAGTTTTGTGTTCAGTTTTGTGTTAAGTACATCTTCAAGTGTAGACAGAGCAGAGTATCTTTCTTGCACCCTTTATTGTCAATATTAGAAAATTTTCCTCTGACCATGGACCCCAATTTCCTGTTAAATGTCAATGGGTCTATAAAGGTCTTTTGAAGATTGTATTGTATTTGAAGGGGGGGGCGGGGGGGGGATTGGGGAAGTAAGATCTCTGGTTTTGAGCTACTCTCTTTGGTGCCTCTCAGTCTGAGATGGATTGAAACCGCCAAGAATGCCTCTACTGTCCCAACATTTGAGGACAGAAATAAGCTTGAAAAGAAAAGACTGGATTTGGGTCTGAAGAATTCAGAATTATATTCTATGTACAGTTTATTGTTATAGTGCTTATTTTAAGAATGCTTTTGAACTCAATTCTGTTAACATAAAGTCTACAGGCTTAAGTCCATGCATAAAGTGTAGTAGAAGAAAAAAAAAATCAAGGTTCTTAATATGTATCTTACTCTGTAATTTTCAAATATTTTTTCAATGTTCCCTGACCAGAGGGCACGTGAAGGGATTAAATGATTATTCTCTCTGTTTTTCTTACTATATTTTATTTTCCCACTGTTAAGTCAGTGGCTTCTTCCAGGGAAGAAGAAAAAAGATTGTGGATTTTTATATTGTCTTTTGGAAGAAATCAGAAAATGGCTTGTAAATATAGTATGTAACTGCATTGTGTATTGACCATTGTTGATTCCTAAAATAGACTGCAGCAGCCTCATGAAAGTACATAAAAACACTACCAAAAAATTTAAACTTAGCAATCATAGCCATAATACCTTTGAAGCTAAGTGAACATCTAATTAGGTATTTTATAATTCCCTTATTTGGAAACTGGCCAGGACACCATGGCTGATATTACATCTCTTATGAAAAACTCCAAGACATCTGTTTTTGTCACAAGTGAAAAAGACTGTTTCTTCCTAAGATTCAAATTCCTTTTTGTCTATGTTTTAAAACCTGTTCAAACTGCTGCTTAACCATAAACCTGCTGCTTTGAACGAACATCTAAGGACACTTCCTTTTTCCTAGCATACGTGTCCTGAAATGTTGCTTAGTTCTATCATAGAACAATGTCCAGGCAGCACTTTTGAAATCCCTTTCAATTTGTAGGAAGGCTGGAAAATAGTACATAATGGAGAAAAAATACAGAATGTGTTGTTATCTTCAAAACCATGACTTCAAAACCATCCTCCTTAGTATTTTCCATTCCACCTAGTATGTATGTGTTCAAACTCAAGGGATCTTGAAGAAGCATATTTTTGCCCAGAAAATTAAAAGGCAGTGTATATGATGGAAACTTGTTTCTACTCTTCTCCAGGACAGAATTCTGTCCTTCTTGTTTGGTTTGCCAGCTCTGGAAACTCTGGTTGTAAAATGAAGTCTGCTTTTGGCAGTACAACTGGGTTAGCCACAAGGCAGAGTGCATAAAACTCTTGGCTGTATCGCCAGCCCATGCAACTGGGAAGAGGGAAGACCTCCTTTCAACACCAAACACTGCTTTCTTTTTCTAGGGGAATATTTTCCAGCCTCATCAGTCTGGCAAAAAGTCATACCCAGCACAGAAACTCGCTTCCCATAACAAAGAGATGGTTAATCCCAACTTCTGTCTGGAGCCATAGTGTCAGCATTGTTTTTGGGTACACAAGTCTTCAGTGATGGGTGTGCCCTGGCTGAGATGGTGATCTGTTGATCTGTCTTGCTTTGGCTCAGTTGGCTGCTGAAACCTTTGTTTTCCTGGAAGAAATGGAAAGAAAGGAAGGAAGAAGGAGACCCCCAGACCTGTTTTTGTGTTTTATATAATGACCATACTAAGTCTGATGGAACAGAATGAACTGACTTCCTGATTCATGAAGCAGAATTACCCATGGGTAATGCTCTGCTTGTCTTACCACAGACTGTGTGATGCACAGCACATACCATTTTACCCACTGCCACTTTAAAACTGTGCCAGGGTTTTGCAGAGACCTACTCATCTTGTCTGCCAAATTTGAAGTATTAGGTATATTCTTAGAAATGGATTAATGTATGCTTTTTCTTTTTATTCAGTTGTTTTCCTCACAAGTAGTTCTTGCGAGTAGAATAGAGTTGACCTTATTCTATGCAGATGAAATATTGAAATGTACACTGTAAAAAAGCACAGGAGATTTCACTAGAAACTGCAGAATTACCATTTGTAGTGTATGACAGCACCAGAGATTTTGTCCAGTGCTACTTATAATGCAGGGAAAGGTCAAAATGCTTCTTGGCACTTTCACAAAATGTCCTGTGAATTTCTCTTTTTTGAATTTTCCACCTCTTGCATTCTGTGCGTTCTTCTGGATAGTTAGGTCTGAAAGCTGATGGTCTTTGTCACCCTTACTATTTAGTATTCGGTCCTCTCACAAATGCTTTCATGCTCGGGCTATTAGATCAACTGAAGCTGGTTCTAAGAATTCTCTGTCCACCCTACAATGAACAGTTTGTTTCCATTCAAACTAGTAGAAATAAGTATCCGAGGACACAGGAAGATTTTTCACTGGACAAAGCCTTAATTAACTATTGCATACATGTGGACAGGCTTTGGGAGAAAAATGCACTTAGCAAAGAGGAGATGTATTTGAAAGGAAAAGAAACAGACTGGCTACATGATATTGCCTAACTATCGGTAATACAAAGGTTAAAGAAGCTACATATGAGAGGAGTTTGCTAAGAATTATAGATATGTCTTTAACTATTGACAAGATTCTGTTCTCTTACTAATGGTAAAATGTCTGTCAGCTTTTTCTACTACTTTATTGTCTAAAACACACCAGAAAGTTCTTTGATCAAATAAACTAAAATGAAAAATACAGTTTTGATGGTTTCTTTTCCTGTAAAAAAGAGTGTGCAACTACCTCTATGCTAGTAAACAAACTGGTTAGGCACTGTTCAGTTTCAAAGTCAATTGGTTTGACACACTTCAAATCACCATAGATATTCACTCCCAGCTCCCCAAATCAGGGTGATTGCATTCAGACTGCCTATTGGGAATGGTCCTGGCCTGTGTTACCTCCTGCTTCTCTACAAAGAGTGACCTGAGAGTTTTGTAGTTGACTCTGATCAAAACTGTGCTCAAAGATTGTACTGGTGATTTAAAAGCTCCTGTAGTGGAGGTTGGCCTGTGTTCTGGCCATGCTTGATTAGCTAGTAGAGATGTAGCCCAGGGTTTTTCTGTCCTCAGCCATATATTGTCAAATATCCTCAGACACAGAGCCAGAAATACCCTGACTTTCAGCAGATCCTGAAAGCAAGAAGAAAAATTTTCTTTTTGTGGCCATTGTCTTATAGAAATTTCTTAATTGTAGATGCCCTGGCTGATAAGAAGCATGAACATACATCTCATACACAGTCTGCCAGAACAAACCCCTTTTTTCATGTTAGATATAAGTAAGGACCATCCTACTCTGTTATAAAATGTTCAAAACTTTTTCAAAGGATATGAAAATTTAGGTAATTTTTATGACTGCTCTAAGCATCCATATTAAATACTTTTTAAGGAAATGAGAAGAGAGTAACTTCTGCAAGAAAGTGCTAATATTAGCAATTTTTTTCATTAAAAAAAAACCCAAACCAAAACCCAAGTAATGTTTCTGTGAAAGCACTTCTCTACTTCCATTTTGGACTATGATTGTTGTTTGGATAGTGAGAAGCGCTTTTGATTGTCCATAAAATAAATTTACACAAAAAAGCCCCATGTGTGAAAAGCAGCATTTTTGTAATTGGAGTTTTGTGAAATTAAACTGTAAGTGGTAGCAGATCAAAATACTTTCCAGAAAGGCTGGCTGCCTCAGTGGGCTGAGGTGCAGGGACAAGTGTGAGTTGTAGGTGTTTCCCCCAACTCATTTGCAACCTGTCACCTTCTCCCAGGTGATAGGGAGAGGCAGTCTCCAGCTTCTGGGCATGGACTGTACTGCACAAGGGGTGTGCCAGCTGCTGATACTCCTCAGCTACCCAGCTCCACATGGACATGACCACCATAAAACGAGTATAATTCCCGCCTCTGTTTTGGATCTTGCCTTGTTTTACTAGGGACTTTAAAAATGCAGAAACATCTCTTTATATTAACTTCTTTGGTCAGAAGAATGTTAAACTTAGGTATGTAAAATCTTTTCTCTTCAGGTTGACATACCAAAACTGCTTGATTTTCATAAAAGTCTACTATAGCTAAGTGTTTAAAGGTCTTCCTTTAATTTGATCCCATTAATACCTAATACTAAAGTAGAATAGCTCAAATAACAACAGAATTTGACAATAGTAATCACTTTCTCATTGTTTTCCTCTTATCTCTCATTGCCATAAGACATTGATTTTTGTCCATGATGTAACCTTATTGACTGGTGAAATGATGAGAATGTGAGCCAAGTGAACTTTGTAACTAATCACACCTTTTCTTTAGAAACATTCTTCTGAGAAAAAAAAAAAAAGGTTTTGCTCACCATAGTCTGACTTTTCTTCACATTATCATTTCCAAAAGTTTGCTTTTCTTCATTAAAAAAGCGTGAAGAATTTCCTCTAATTAGTTTCTAACGGCAAACAACATCTTGACCTCATTTGTCAGAAAATGCAGAGCTGAACTGTATCATTTAACAAGGGAATACCACACATTTATGATTAATGTATGGCACTTTCCATGACCCTATTTGACTCCCTTTGTGAATATTTAATGTATTTAGTATTGTATTTTCAATCTCAGATGACAAAAACATCAAGAGCTCATAGCATACAGTGCATTATCTTATCAAATGAGCAATAATAAATGAAAAACAGAGCTTTGAGGTATCTTACAATAATTATAAAATATAAAATACAATCAAAGGCTGCATAAAAGCCTTCTTTCTGCTCCTCTTAAATGTAAACAGAAATATCCTGAGGCAAAGGGAATATGGGGATGCAGAGAGACATGCATGTAAAAAAGCTGACAGGTTATCCAGACTGGGAAGCTAAGGCACAGGAGAACACACCAAAATCCCACCAGCTGGCAGACTGGGACCAGCAGTAATAAAAAGGTTGACTTGAGCGAGCTCAGTGTCATTTATCTCCTCAAATCTATTACGGATTTTTCTGCATATAGAGGATGGGAGCAGCCTCTCCAGAACACAAATCCTGCTGGTGGAAAAACATGGTTACTGTAAGACCCGAATATATACCATTTTGTCTTCTACAGAATACACCATTCTGCAGAGGGGTGATATCACTTCGTAGTCTTCACCTTTGTGCTCCCCATCCGTCTTGGAACAATCCTGTGCATGCCAGTCAGACAAAACTCCCATTGAAAGACCAGGAATTTTGCTTGAGTTTAACATTAAGAAGCAGCTCTTGTTTTGTCCCAAGGACAAAAGGACAAGGAGGACTGGTTTTTATTTAACTTGGGGCCACATTATAATATTCAGAACTATCCGTGTTCTTCTCTAAGCAGCAGGAAGACTATGCAGTCTGTGTATATTTTTTGAGGTTCACTCTTCCCTCACTGTGAGCCAGTGTTATCCAAATGGCATGCACAACTTCATAATCAAATAAATAGTAATAAGGCTGGTGTAGATTTTGTATGAGCAAAGAGGTGTCTATTTTGTAACTTCAGATTTGTTTTGGAATGTTTTTATTCTGCTCCCTTCATTTGCTTGGGTGGGTCACAGCTTCATACAATAGGATTTTCTTCCATCTTACTTCATCGTGGTTCAAATACGTGACTCACAATACTCAAACTCAAGTGTGGCTACTATACTACTGTGTCAGTGTAATCTGCTGATAATGAATAATTTGTGGCTGCATCAATATAATTTGTCACTTTGTGTTCATATAAACTGACCCAAAGTTAGTAGTTAATGATATGTATACACTGTACTTACTAAAAGTTAGTAAGTACAGTGCTTTGCATGTTTTTATTGTCTGGTTTTGGTGAATACCACGGCAGAAGCAAACACAATATTAGGACGAGGAACTGTGGTTTTGTAGGTGTCAATGACAAAATTCTCAATGATTATAATAAACAAATTTTTTCCTTAAAGGTAAATTTAATAAGAATATCTGTTAGTACAGTAGTGTTGTCTACTGATGTGTCTACTTTATATTTTTCTTTTTATTTTTTTCATTCCTATCAGATACTACTCATCTTAAGGAGAAGTATCTTCCGAAAGTGCAGATTTATTTAAATTAAGTAGAATAGAAGCACAAGGATCAGAAAAAACCAATGGGATAAAATTAGTCTAATGGTTTGAAAAGGCCACATAATAGCCATAGATTAAATTAATGGGCATTTTAACAATGTGCTATGCTCCTGGCATAACATAACCTTAATCACAGAGAAGAAAAACTAGCTTCATGGAAAAATGGAGGAATGTGAAAGTACTATTGCAGACTCATTTTCAGCAGCAGTTTTACATTTCCACACTTGATTTTGCATGAGTCTTAGTCTGTATTTTAAGGTGTGAAATGTGGATTACAAATGCACCAAGAGACTGAATGATTCGTGAGCAAGCCCTGTGCAACGGATCCTCATGGCCTTCAGCTGGATTCAGGGGACAGAGCCTCTGGAGAATAGTGTGGAAAACTGGGATACGGTTGCATGACAACTTTTACTATAAAACGTATTTTTGGGGGGGTCATGATGATCCTACAGACTCTAGTTCTGGGCAGATATAATAAACTCCTTGTCAGAAAATGTGTGGCACAAAAATTTTATGGTTTTTTTTAAGAAACAGTCACAGTGGGCTTTCAAGGTGATGTTGGCAACTATGTTTTTTAAGCCAGCTGTTGAAAAGTGATGCCTTTCACTCTATCTGCACTTATCATTCAGAGCTATTCACAAAAGTTGTTCTTAGTCTTACACAGTGACTTACAGCTGTTTGTATGTAACAATACTGCTGCCTCAGAGTTTGTATTGTAATGGTGTTTGTGTAATATGCTGAATTGCACAGTATAAATTGACAGTAAAGCAGCTATTGCCATGTAGACTCAACATTTAACTGAGATTACCTTAACAGAAATGAGTGGGCCAAAGAAATACTGTTTTTCAAGACTCCGTAGATCAACTTGAGTTTAAATGGATATAATTCAATTTTGTGTTACACTGTAGGAGGAATAACTCCACAGACACCTTCCTCTGAAATAATCTTTTTTCATCTTAGGACAGTGCCAACTGACAATTTTTATTATAGACATGATGAGAAAAATACCAGGTCAATCTTCAGTTTGGGCAAAGTCTTCCTGGGTGATTAATAGCCCCTGCAATTATAGTTATACTGGAATGGTACCAGTGAAGCCCTAGAGTGACAACAGTTAAAGACACATTGCTCCACAGTATTACATGACTAACACTTGACACAATATTTATTCACTTGTCATTTATCGTTCCCAAAATGTTTCAGGGAATATCTTGGCATTCAACCATCTTGCAAGAGATTAATATTTTTAAGAGTTTTCTCACTGAAAGTGATTAATACCTGTTCATGCCTTGGTTTCCAGCTCTCAGAAGGTCATTGCATGGGCTACACAAGACTTCTTTGAATACGTAAAGAGCTTCATGCTACCTTTCTGCTCCTGTGATCCCGTTAGCTCTCACAGAGTGTTCTTAGGTGCAGCTTCCATTGACAATAATTGCTGAGTTCAATGGCATGGTGTCACTCCACAACATCATTTAATATGACATGGTCTTCATAACACTAGTACTAAGGTAACTGAGAATTTCTTGAGGCTAACAGAGTTTTGATTATTGCCTTGAAGTAGTGCCAGAGGCATTAATAAAAAAGTTTCTCATGCTGTTACTTTGTCTACATAATGTGGCCTTGCCCATACTCCTGTTTACAATTTTTCTGTACACAAACACCAGCAAGACAGTATAGCATTATTAGCCCTCCTTGTCTGGTTTTTCTTTCCCTTAAAGATGTTGCTGAGAGCCTTGAGGGTCTCAGCTTTTTTTGTGTGTGAGGGCTGTTGTGCAAGGGTACCTTGCTTTGAAGTGTGAGTTTGAGGTTTTTACCTTACACTCAAATGGCCTCTCTTACATAACCAGCAACCATTTGGGCTGATATGATCACAGGACATGGCTGTCTGCCATAAGCTATAAAACTATCTATAAAGCTAATTTTATTTTTTTCTTTTACTGTTTATGATTATTATTATTATTATTTTCTTAATTGAATTTCAATACTAACAGGTCTTATTTCAAATTATCAAGACTTCTCTAAATACTCACGTAAAACCACATAGTACAGTAGCACCAGCTAGCAGAAAGCTGGTTCTGGAGTGGAGAAGAAGGTGTAGGAGTGCAAAATAGATAGCAAAATACACACAGACTGATCTTCCTGAAAAACAGCCTAGAAATTCACACCCCTTGACTTTTTAATATGCTGTGAGACTTGACTCAACTTTGGATTTTGCGTTCTTTGATAGTGTTATCATGAAACTATACTGTTTGATACCACTAGGACACCAAAAAGGGGTTTGGAAGAATGCAAAATGAGGACTTGCTTCAATAGACATGTCTCACTGTATGAATAGACTCAAGAGAATAATAGCATCAGCTGTGCTGGGATTCCTTAGTGAATTCCACTAGCATGACCACGATGGATTATAGCATTGGTATTGTAACACTGTGTATAATAACCACTTAGCACAGGATTTAGGATACCTGCTATGAGTAAAATAATTTGATTGTGTTGAAGTTTATGCATAGCATGAAAGCAAAATTTTCTTATCAGAGTTGTGGTATTTGTTAGTATGCTAATCATTGCAGGATTTTCAAATAGAAGATGTGTTAAGATAGTTAATAGCACTTCCATTTCATCAGAGCATTTTACTAGTACTCTCATCTGCACAGATGCCCTAAGGATTGTCACATGTCACTACTGGGTACCTGGAAAAAAATAATTAAGCCTGACTGCATACAGATAGTTTTGTGAAGAATGGTTGATTTTGTCAACATGAATTTTCTGAAAAATTTTATTTGAATGTAATTGTGTGAGTTCTTACCCTTTCTTAATTATACTTTCAGTTGCAGATAAAAGTAAGGTAAGAATCTCCAGGCCAAGTGACATTTGATTTAATTTAATTTGCATAGAATTCATTAATCATAACTGTTCATGATTTTGCTAAGGAGCTTCAGTGTGATTTTTGATTTAGAACCAAACTGGAAGTCAAGTGAGCTTCATTTGTGGATTTAATGAGAGTATGCTCAAGCCTCTTTAAAAATCCCTGTTCTGGTACAATGTCACATACATAATATAACATCTTAACGTGATGCAATACCAGCTGCATGTTGTCATCTTTTGAAACAAATGCAATATAAACACTATTATGTAAATGTAATAGAAACACTGAATACTAGAGATAAGGAAAATACCTCAGGGCACTTTTTCAACCGTTGCAGAATTGTTGTCCTGTTTTGACTCTAGCAGTTAAACACGTGTTGCACTTTTTCAGGTTTTTTCCCTCAAAAGGTAAAATTGATGGTGGAGCTAGACCCCACTGTTGGAGCTGTATGTACATTGAAAGCACATGTTTCTGCTTCTCCAGCAGCAAGGCATCACAGCATGCTGCCTCTTGGCACACACTCCCACAGTCCTCTAAGACCACATTCAGGTGGTGCCTTCAGGACATTCCCACAGCCCAGGTCCACTCCATCTTCTGGGCTGGCTTTTATACTCCTTTCCCCTTTATTTCACAGACAGTTGAACATACATAAAAGTAGTTACAGCAAAATATATGCTCTCATGTTGTCTTCCTTTTGGGCAGTAGTCCATTCCTGTTTCTTGGGGAATGCACATGGGTATTCTAGCCATCTTTTTCCCCAAATGAATTTCAATAGCTTCTCGCATTCACTCCTAAACAGGATGGCATGTTTACCCACTGTCATCAACATTCATTAAGCCAAAACATAGCAGTATTAAGCGTGCTTTCTAAGGGACTGATCTAACAGTTCTTATATGAGTAACTCTTCCAAAATATCTGTCTGACTCATTAGTTTCTTCCCACATAAACTCCCTTCTAGTTTCATTTGGCTTGGTGGCATTTTTCACTTCCTGTCCTAAACTATCCAGCAGTGTTTCTGTGAACTGTAAACAGTGGCAGGGTTTCCACCTAAGGAACTTCTGCAGTGGGTGATGTGTACAGGCAGTTTAGGCAAAGTGTGCTGGAAGGCTTTGCAGTGTCAGAGGTAGAATCCAGGCAGGAGGTCAAGCTAACTTCAAAATTCTGCAAAGACTTTTTTACAGGAAACATTAAAATAGGTTGCCACCCATCACAGACAGATGGTCATCCTGTGCAGGACAGGAGCTTCCCCATTATTTTTGCAATACAGTCAAGGCAGATATTTCATCCCCCTTCTGCATTTGATCACAGCCACTCTTTCTCTCCCTTTGTGCTCTGTTGCCTGGAGAGCACTCCTATCCCCGCTCCAGTGTCACAGGCCACTAGTCTGTGACAAAGCTCAGTCTCAATCTCTCACAAAGCTGAAAAAGGGAAAGTCACAAAAGAGCCCTTTTTTCTTCCTTTTGGGTTTTGCCTTTTCCCTCAGCCTGGCTGAAAAATGGACTGCACACAGCATGGAGAGAGGGAGACATGTCAGAGGCAGGAGTCAGCAGCAAAGCTCCTGCTCATGATGCACAGGTGGAATGTCTCACATCAGAGATACTGCTGCTATCTCTGCCATTTGTCACTTTTACCTGCATTGCTGCCAGGTCTTTTCGTCCTTCACACTTTTGAGAATGGTCCTTTCACTAAATTTTATGTAAGCAAGGCTCAAGTATTTTGGGGCAATTAATTCAAGTGGAAGTAACATTCTTCTTCTATTTTTGGAAACATATAAATTAACTGAAATTATGTGTACAGTAATAATTAACTGAATATTACAGAATTTTATACAGCTATTTTTAATGAACTGACAGTTCAATATGCTGATATCACCAGAATTTAAAGCTGGTTAAAGATAATTAATTACTACTAATGACATAACCTGAACTTCACAGGACACTGTGATAGAAAAGAAAATCCATTTGAGAATCTGATGCTGAGTTTGCAAGTCACACTGATCTTCATGTTTCTCAGAGAGTATTGCTTAGTGACTGGTAGTTTCACTAAGCTCACTCAGATTGCTTAATGTACATCTGTTGGTATAGAATTTCACTGCAGTGGGGACACAAAGTCAGTTTTATGACCCTAAGAATCAGAGGCTTCCAAACATTCTCATCTCCTTTCAATTCTGCTATGAAATATCCACTGAGGTTCTTCAATGACAGGGAAGTGGGATTGTGAGTATTTAAAGTTGAATCCAATCATGAAAGAGAATGCCTCAAAGGTTAGGCATCTCTATAATTTTGTTTGGAAGTGGATTTGCTACACTTGCTGAGAACTGCCTCTCTCCCAGAGTGCCTGATTTGTGAGACCAGTCTCCTCTTTACATCTTACCACAGTCTCCTGCTGAGCTTTGCTTTGGAGCTTTTTCTGGCAAATATTCACAGAAACCATCCTCTAATAAAGCAGAGAAGATCACAAGCTTCAAATGATGTTTTCACATTTGTACTCATTTTCTTAATTCAGTAATATATTGTAGGTAGAGCACACAAAAACTGAGGTAAATTTCCATCTCTCTTTGATTGTATTGACACAAATTCAAATTATAGGATACTTTCATCAGTTTGGTATTGCTGTTTTTCTCTGCCTTCCATAATCTTCCTGACTGTTGTCTTGAGACTTCTGGACTAGGAGACCTCAGGGCATTTAAAGGACTCAGTGTTGAAGATAATCAAGTTGATATCATCTTCTTGCATAGGCATTTTTTTGTAATCAGAAAGATAGAAATGCTTTATTATGTCACTCAATGAAGAAGAGAGAAGACAGAAGGGGAAAAAGACTAATTTTATTCCAATTGATATATTCGGCTGCAGAAAACTGGAATCTTATTCCTGTTGATGTATTGGGCTGGGAAAAGCTAGAGTCTGGAGTTTTATTTCACACACCAATGACTTTCTCCAATGATTGTTTAATTGAAACATCAAGGACAGCTAGAGACAGACATAATGTACATCTGCCTTTAATCAAGGATTGATTTTTATTTTACTAATTTGATTATTACCAATCTAATTTCCTTATAAGGAAATATCTATCTATATGATCCATGTTTTAGAAGTTAGATTATGTTTAGGAGCTTCATATATGATTAGTTGTCTCATTGTTTTTGGCATGCATTCGCTTCTGTACTACAGTTGTGTGTGGGAAAATATGATCTGGATACATTATAACCTTTACCTAAACAAAACTATATGGCTTTTTTTCAGTTCTGTTATCACTCCATTTCACATAGCAGACAATGCAGCTTCACTAAGCTTTTTTTTCTTCATGGTTTTACAGAGTGAGCTGAAGTCAGTCCTGGAGGAACTCCATTAAATCTAATTATATTTTTCTAGTGGAAGATGTCCCTGCCTGCAGGACAGGAGCTTGATGAACTTTAGGGCCCCTTCTAACCCAAACCATTCTGTGATTAAATTAACTTTAGCATTGGTTTGGCCCAGTCTATTTCTATCCTGATGTGATAAATTGTCCATAAGAAATGTAGTCTTTTACTTTGCATGTGGTTAATTTCACAGAAATGACAACTATCATTTCTGAGGCTAAACATCCTTGGAAGTATCTCTGTGAATCATGCTGAGAATGAAAAATAAAATGTATACATAGCATCAAAGGCACCAACATAAAGCTATAGCTTAAAAAGTCAGCATTCCTGTGGTATTGAAAGGAATTAATCTGAGGAAATGACAGAAATCATTCCTCTGAGTGGAGCAACACTGAGAAAAATGTATGTGTGTTAAAAATGTGTAAGTGCTTTACTGTTGTCTAAAATTGAATTAGGTTCCAAGTGAATGAAGGGAAAATAAGACTGCTTGGAAAGGAGTAGTCAGTCATACTAGTTGATGTAAGATCAAAGAGGGAACGTGATAAACTGTGGCCCTCCTTCGCCCAAAAATAAGAGGACAGTGATCATGTTTGAATAAAGTAATCAAAAAAATTTTCTTCAGAATAACATCCAAGGCATTTTCACATGTACAAATCATAGAATCCTAAGAATCAAAGAATATCTCAAGTTAGAAGGGCTCAATAAGGATCACTGAGTCCAACTTCTGATCCTCTCAGGACTACCTACAACTTAACCATATGATCAAGAGCATTGTCCAGACACACCTTGAACTCCGACATTTGGCTTAGAGCTGTGACTACTTCACTGGGGAGCCTGTTCCAGTGACTGACTGCCCTGATGCACACCCTGACCATAAAGAAGTGCAAATACATCTTTGGCAGGGAATTATATTTGCTACTTGTGAGAAGAGTGACACAAATTACCTCACTTCACACTAATGCCTCATGAAGTTTTCTTAGCAGAACAGGAAATTCTGTTTTGAAATCAGGACATAAAATGAGATTCCTAATGACGAGATTCAGTTCAGATGTAAAATGCTTTAGTGAGTGCTTCTATTTACTAAACAAGTCATGAATTGCATCTCTATTCGCAACACTATTGCAAATCAAGAAAATAAGGCACAGAGCTGTTAAGCCACTATCTCTCCTATTGAACTATCACAATATAGGCCCTAGAATTTACATACTGTGATAAACTCATCTTGTAATTACCCTGCTCCTGTGATAGCATTGTTCCACTTTGTAAAATTCTTCAAATTCCAAGCAAAAAGTAGCAAATCTAAAAGTAATAGCTGGCTAGTTTATTTTCTGATGCAACACCTGGGTTTATGTTGTCCAAAATGCACTTATTGAAAGTGGAAAATTGAGAGAAAAGTTCAAAATATTCTACAGCTTGATGACCAAGTCTTTCCTAAGAGAAAAGTTAATGAATTAGACCCAGATGCTATAAACTGTCTTCTACAGTCTTTCTGAGTAGAAGTAGTTTGTTTTTTTTTTTTTGTTTTGTTTTTTTTTAAACTGGAATGTGATGTATTAGATTAGTTGGAAAGGTGAATAAAACATGCATTACAGAAAAAACTTCTTTTTTAAAATTCTTTCCAAGCTGCATTATTTTCTCTTTCAATTTTCTTAAGACCAATGAGTTTAAAATGTCTTCTCTGCAAGTTTCCATTGGTCACAAAATCATTAGATTACAAAATAATTTAGGTTGTAATTGACCTCTGGGGGACATCTAGACTAATATCCTGCATGAAGCAGGACTAACTTCAAAGTTATGTCAGGGAGGTGAGGCCTTATATCATGTCGATATATCTACTCAAGTTTTTAAAATCTCTGAGAAGAGAATTGTACCTTAATTGTTAGAAAAGAATATTAACTCCCATTTCCTTTATTCACATATTTTAGGTTGATATGTGATAAAAAGCGATAGTTAAAAGACAATCTGACTTAAATGCTAGTCATCAAAGACAATTTTCTCTTGAAAAGGCTTAGTTCTCTAGACAATGAAGGAATAAGATATGTTTTCTGCCTTGTGTTTTAGGATAGCAAACTCCATCAGCATCCTCTGGGTCATCCTCTGAAGCAGGTGCCCTCTGAGGACCTAAAAAACTTTCTTAGGTTTGGGTTATGCTTTGATTTTCCATATTTGCAGACTGTTCTTCAAAACAAACTTGTAAGAAAAATCTTAGTTCATTATTCTGAGGTGTTTTGGTTATATTTATTCTTGTACAGGAGTGCTTGTATTGACTTCACCACATGGGTTCATTTTATGCTTACTATGTAAATTAAGACTCGTTTTGATTTTGAGCCAGGCAAGTCACTGTTTATTTGTGTGTCACCATATATTCGTATGTGCTTCCAGAATTTACACTGGAATCAGTTCCACTGTTTATTTTGAAGTTCATTCTTCCTTCATTTGTTGCATCACTAAGAAAAAATAAAACCAAAACTGAACGAATTTTACAGACTCCTACGAACATTTACAAGAGATAAGTAAGATAGTGGTTTGTCTCTGCCTCACAATCAGAGCTTTGTTGTCCAGTCTCTGTTCTTGGACAGGCTGTGGTTTTGATCTCGTTATTTTTGCAGAAGATCATATGGACTCTGCAAGACATTTGCTTTCTTTACAAGACATGATACCTCACAGTCTGATGCCTTTGAGTTGTGACTGCCTCCACCTTTACTGTGTTTGCTGTTACTGTCTCTACAGTTTATTTATCCTTGCATTCAGTCTTTCTGACCTTGCATCCACGTTACATCAATACATCTCAGTCATCGTTTGCAAGCAAATCATCGTTTGCAAGCACTGCCATTTCTAGTTCTATTTCACTGAAAACATACACTCATCATTTTAAAAAATCAGGTAAATTTCAATCAGTGACATTTTCTTCAACACTGCTGCTCTCACAAAATTTTTGTCTCTAATTAAGCTCTTTGTTAACCATTTTGTTAACTCTGTTTAATTCAGTTGGTTATATTTGCAATGTAATGGTCAACAGCTTTCTGCTTTTTGCTTTTGGCAAAAATGTGTCTTTCATTTTTGATCTTCTATTTCTCCCCTTTCCTGGTGCAGGGTATCCTAGATGTGAAACCTCTCTCAATATTTGCTGTTATCTTTTCTGTCCAAGGGGATACTTCTTCCATCTTCTTGTAGTTCCTGGTTAGAGCAATTGGGTTATGCTTCACATGATTTCTTCATTGTCTCTGGAATCAGTAAAGAGGACTAAACTGCAGGTATAATTTTTCTAGAAATTCTTAGTTGGCATCTGTCATTTTAAGTCAGAGCCCCACCCTAAAGACACTAAGACTTTCAGCTATGCCCTGTGTTTGATTTCTCGTAGATTTCATGTGCATTCTTTTTAGGTTATCTCATATGCTCTTTAAGTTCTTTGTGTTCCCATAATACTTTACTTTTAAATGTGTTAATTTTATTCCATCTTATTTGGTGTATTTCTCTTTTAATCTGTGACAAGTTCTCAAGTCTACATAGAATAATATAATTTTATTCTCTCAAATTTTTCATACTTTGGTCTTTCTCAGAGTATGGCTCCTGACAAAAAAAATCTAGAACTTCTCTTTACCTTCTCTGGACAGTCTCTGCCATCTGTTTCTAGTTTGTTACTTGATTAATGGATTCAACTGATTAAAAAAGCTAAACCACCAAATTTTTCCAGCTTAGTATTCTGTCATCTTAATGATTTGAATTGACTTGCTAAATTACCAGATGAATACTGGATCCAGGGAAAAGGAGGAGGTAGAAAATGGTGGCAAATTCATTAGTCAGCCTGTGTAGTAGTGGGGAATTATTGGGATGGATCAAATGTGCTCATGAAACTGCAAATTTAATAGCCTTTTTAAGTTAGGCACTCTCCCTATCAAAATGTAAAAGCTTTCCTGCTCTTTCCTGTACCTTAATTTCTTGCTTCAAAAAATTCATTATATATTATCTAAGATTTCTTGATAGTCCCAGTCATATGTTGATATCTATGGTGAACATTTCATAGGTCTTCCAATTCCATATAAACCCATGCATTTGATTTTGCATACATTCTCCAAAATCTGTATTTCTTGATACTTCTTAACTCAGTGTTAGTGAACATTGTTAATTCTGCAGCAGATTATCAAAGATCAGTTTTTGTAGGTTACAGTCGTTTGTTATTTGACAACCTTCCTCTCCTTGGCACTTCTTCAGATCTGTCTTTCCTCCTGTGACTCAAATTGTCAAGTCTTTGTGTTAGGTCATTCCTTGCTTCCTTTTCTTGAATAAATATTTAAGAAGAGCATTAACAGTTTTTAATATATTGTTGTTCTTGACCATTTTGATAATATTCCATCTACTGTCATTGTCTGAGACTTGCACAGGTAAAACCTCTCTCTGAAGATTGATTGTGCTTTCATTTGTTTGGTTTTGTCTCTGTCTAACTCATGCTGTCACTCCATAACTATAATCTAAGAAACAAAATGTTTTATTTTTATCCTTTCTTACTGTCAATCTTGTACCTCTTTTCCCCACATAGTTGTCTTTCAAAAAGTATTTTCAATTAAACCTTTTATCTCCTCTACCATGACACATGAATATTGTCTTTTTTTTGTCTTTTGACTCTTTTTTAAAGTTTTTTTTTGTGTTTTTTTTTTTTTTTGTGGTTTTGTTTGTTTGTTTTTTATTTGTTTTATCAAGTATCTCAACAGAAAATGGACTTAAATTCTGAAGACATCTGGTCTTTGATGCATGTTCACTCTGGGCCATTTTCCTACCCTATTGATCACATCACATTGTGAGTGATATTTATAGTCTCTTCATCAGCTGTCCTTATCTTATCTCTGAGAGTTGTCTCTCCGGTTTTAACACAATCTTTTAAAGTTTCAACTTGTTAATCTGCTACCAGACTTTATTTTGACTATCTTTGATATCCTATGTTATAATTGGCTCATGCCTCTTTTGTGTGGTTCTTTCATGTTGCAATTCTTGCTTTCTTGCACTTTCTTATTTGCTTTTATGAAAGAGTGGCTGAAGTCACAGTTGGCTTTTGGTAGTCAGATGTTAGTCCTGTCTCTTGAATCAATAAATATACAGGGCTGATTGTGGTACTTTCATTCCTTTTCAGTGACTTTGTTTAGCACTTTCAGATCTTCAGTGAGCTTATTGACTCCAGCTTCTGATCAATAAAATGTGTTTCCAGGAAATTCTGGAAGTGTTACAGACAACTCTATCACTCTCCACCACATTCCTCCCTCATAAAACTGTCAGATTTTTCACAATGATTGTTCTTTTTAGATGTTTAATTTTCTTAGGCACCACAGCTATGATGAAAAGGGTTATTGCTAGGAGACTGTTCTGTGTTTCTTGGCCATGCTAACCTGACATGTGCCAATAAAATTACCAAATGTCATATTCCCTCATCATATGACAAGAGCCAGTATCCACTTGAAACAAATGGCTACTAGCTGAATGTAGCTCTTGGCAGCATTTTATTTTGTAAGTGGAAAACCATTCCTTTTTCTTTTGTTATTTATTGTAGTAGCATAGAAGATGAAGGATTTTTTTTTCTTTTGGCATCCACTGAAGTTTTATGGAAGCCATTGCAATTTAGAATTAATTAATTTTCACTTATACCAAAGTGTTGACAATAACTTTCCAAAATTGTAAATTTGACATTTAGCAGCATCATTTAAGAGAGCAAGAGCTTTCCAAAATACAGTTGAAAGTAAATTAACTGTGATATAAATGTTTATAACTTTAGTCACTTGCTGAGTGGCTAAGGAAGTTTATGTTACGGCTGGAGACTTCCACATGGATGTTAAGAGATACTTCCTCCCCAGTTACCTTGCCAGACATTATGTTTTACCTCAGGTATTTCTATTTAAAAGCTCATTATTTTATCTTGCACAATTCAAACTAAAATTCTGCTTACCAGGACCAGTGTGCTTTAGTGATTCTCTATTTCACATGCTTTAACAACAGGCTACTGCTTTAGTGCATAGCCTGTGAAGGGTTCCAAAGCAAGATGCTTAAGGAGACTGGAAAACATACTCAAGTAACAGGTATTTGCCTTCATCAGACCTTGTGTTCATTTACTATGTCAAAACAATTCAGATGTCAAACCCATAATTTACATATTTACCCAGTGGATGAATTAGTTTTTAATATACTGAGAGAGAACCCTCTAGACTATTTTCTGAAGAACCTCTTGAAATGGCATTTGCCTGAGCTGTGAAGAGCTCTAAAGTTCCTTCAAAGCATTCCTTTTTTAGAAAAGGGATTTAATCCTTTCTACTGACTGAGGGACTTGTCCTTGCCTAACACATTCCAGGGAGACAAGCATGCATCAGATATTTGGCTTTTTACACCCCCATTAGTATTTGAAGACGTATGAGGCAATAGTTGCTCTGTTAAGGCATTCCCTGATGTCAGTAAACAAGAGTCCACAGTTACACTAAGTGATTAAGTGGGAAGTTGCCAACACTTGTTTGATGAAATTCATAAGGCCATTGTTGAGGCAGTATATGTTGTACAGATGAGCAGTCATGAATTTCAATCTGGAAAATATTGATGCATGTGCTTGCATCCATCACAGAGGGACTAATTTAAAAATCAGTAAAATTAACCTCTTTGTTATTTCATTCTGAGCAACAAGAGTGGAGGAATACTTTATTCACTAAGTGACCAGGACATGAACTCTTGAGTTTCCCTGTGCATTACAAATGTTTCGAGTTTCTGGTTTTTTTCCATTTAAAAAGACCACATATATGATATTGCTTTGATGATGATATTTCAGCACACAAGGTGTGTTTTCATCAGTACCTGAGCACTGCTAAAATTGTTATCAATAGACATTTATGCAACTCCAACTTGTATTTTAAATAAAGCCTGAAAAAACCCTTTGCACAAATAGCTATTTAGCCAGGTAGATAACTAACTTCCTTCCTTCCTTCCTTCCTTCCTTCCTTCCTTCCTTCCTTCC
>VZTJ01003851.1:212377-241669 GCA_013397795.1 Orthonyx spaldingii
TTCTTCTCTCATTTAAATACATTTTCCAAAAGATAAGGTAAAAAAAAAACCAAAACAAACAGTTAAAAAGAGTAATTTTTATCAGATAGCCTTTTCTGCAGCCCTCTGTCAGTCAACACCCACTCTACCCTGCCCAGTGACAAAAAGTGTGTCAGGTACTTCAGATCCTTCAATATGTGGCAGAGTTAATTAGCTCTTTTCTGTGAATCGCTTGTTTGTCCAGGTGTAGGAAAACGACCCCTTATCGACAGCTCATGGCCCTTTAGCAGTGGAATGTGCAGACAGACTGCAACAGGGGATTTATCTGGCAGTGCTACCTCCAGATGGAACTATGGAATGTTTCTTTTCTGCCCATAAAGCAGTTCCTCCCTCCCCACACCCTGCCATCCCTCCATTCGGTACATGTCTCTGTAGTCCCCTGAGACTGTGATTTAGTACTGTTTTTGGAAACAGGAAGACTAAATCTATTTCCAAGTATAAAATTATATTCAAGTCAGAGTTAGGAAACGAACTTATTTTTTTCCTAGATCCTTTTTTGTTGTTATTTTGTTTTCCTCTGTTTCTGTGCAGATTTTCGTAGACTTGCTTTTATAGGTAAGATATCTTCAGAACATATACAATCAAAGTCAAATGATAAATTTTATGCTGTGTTATGCAATTCTGGCATCCAAATCACAACCTTCTTGTTTCATGTCTGTCTAGGTAAGTCTCCAAGCCTGTCTGGTTGCCGTGCCTATCATTCTGTAGCTAACTATTAAGGTATCAGTGGAATGAAAAGAATTTTATCACAGAATATCAGATCTTTATATCACAAGGGATATCTCTAAATGAGTCTGTTCTGGTGGTCATTGTGCATAAACCTTATATGCAGAATGTTTCACCAGTGATGAATTTGACTGTCCCCTTTGAATGCAGTGGTATTTGCTTGCTTTACAGAGACAACGCCTGATAGACAAATATTTCTGTCTCTTGTCTGTATCAGATGAGTTATTAGAACTATTTAAGCAGCACTGAATAATCAAGGATAAGAATGCTGAAGGATTAAAGACAGGTTGTTCTGGAAATTAGAGAAGAGATGAACTGTATGTGATGGAATGAGTCAATGCCTTTTTAATGTATACAGTCTTCATTTTTCCTAAGAGAAGGGAATTTGTGAGTGACTATCAAGAGAGAGGACAATCCTTGAACCTCTCTTGACCTTTTTTTTTTTCCTCTTTTCCTTTTACTTTCTCCTACTCTCCTCTTGAAGGAATATATCATATTTCTTGTGTATGATGTACACCTCTACCTCCAACATTTGCAAGCTATTTATGTGTGCTGCTGCTCAGTTGAATGGACAGTTGCCCAGTGCTCTTGCCTCATGTTAGCTGTTCTGTATGAGGAAATGAGAGATTTCACTTTGCTTACAAACTGACATTTGACATATGGTACATACATGTTTCATCTTGGTTTTTCAGACATCTGTAGAGGCGTGCACAGAAGCCGTGCTCATGGCATGTTTGAGAGCTTGCAAATGTACACTATCTGTGCCAGTCTGTGCTGATTAGTTCCTCTGCCCATGTCCTTGGGGGTGTTTTTCACATGGGAGGGGCCAGGTAGCTCACTCTGGCTACCAGCTTCTTGTCAGATGCTGTTCAAAGCATTGACCATCAACTATAAACCTTCCTTCTGTAAAACAGCTGAAATGTCATCCTCAATAAAAATATGCATTGTTAATTTTTTTCAAGAAAAACATAGTTGATTTTAATCAATTTTAGTTAATTGAATAAACACTGGTGCCTCATCTGTCTTTGGATGCTGACCTTGCCATGGATTACTCCTGGCCTAATTTTTAAATTATTCCTAACACATTTCTAATCTCAGCCATCCATGTTAAAATGTGGGATTTGGAGGGCAGGAACTTCATTGTCATACATGATTTATGTAGGTGGACACTGATTCTGAAACTCCAAGTTATTGTTGTCCCTTTTCCTTCCTCTGCCCTCACACTCAATGGAAATGGGCAAAATGTCACGACATACTGTGAGAGATGTGATCTGAATAAAACCAAATGGTATTGAGGGATATTTTGTCCAGTGTAGTTGTCTCAAGTGGAAATGTCTAAATTCTTGTGGTTATGAGAAGGAAAATTCATCTGTCCAATACTGCCCCAAATCCAAATAGAAAATGTTCATATTTCATAATTTCATTAATATCTCTACCTAATGTTGCTATATGCTTATGGCAGATTTTTACACAAGATAAAATGTGACTCATGAGAGTGATATATTTGGCATTCAGTGTGCCAGACCATTGGTGTATATAGGGTAAGAGCTATTCAGCTCATGTGCCATGTGCCTGGAGGATTCTGGGGAGCTTCAGACCCACCATGTGTTTGTTATGGAGTCAATCACTACACACACAGTGGATCTGGTGTGGAGCTCTAGGCTTCTCTGTGCGCACTGAAAGCTGATGCATCAGTGTGCAAAGGATGTATCCAGTATCTCTTTTGCATAACCTAGAATCCCAGACAAATACAGGAAATTCTGCCTGGCAGAATTTCTAAACATAAGAAAGAAAGAGGCAGAAAACACCAGTGACATAATAGCCCTCATACTCCAAAGAGCTGCCAATCTGATCACGTAGAAGTGCGCCTTTCCTATATTCCACATGAATCTCCATTATGGGTCATTTTTCATCCCCCCATGGGCAAGGACCATGTCTGTATGTAAGACTAAACTCTGAGCCTCTGTAGTTCCATCAACATCAGCAGGGGGTATGCTGGTTTACTTCTGCTCCTGATTTGGCCCCATTCTCCAGGTTCTTATTAACTGATTGTTGGGGTTTGGTTTGGAGGTTTTTTTGGTTGTTTTTTAACAGTCACAGAATAGTAAATTATAATAATAGATTGCTGCACGGATGGGCGTATCAGCATATGTCAGTAGGGGGATGTGAGAGACTGAACCGTGGGACGACCTCCCTGACATTCTCCAAAGCCTTTTTTCTTTTCCCAGGCTTTTTGGGAGGGCATTTGTCTGGGGGGGGGGATTCATTAGGTATGCTGGAGAAGACATTTCTTATGTTTGCTTGCAGATCTTTATAGCCTTCATGGAGTGGGATGCACAGTTCCCATAATATGTGATAATGATCATTTGGAGTGTGAATGTTAATTTGTGTAATGGGTTCCCAAAATATGGGCCATGTGCCTGCTGAGTATGTCTTATTTTAAAATAAATGTGCATACATAATACACACACAGACACATGCTGCCTGCATATGCATCCATAATTTGAAATCTAAAATTATAATTTGTTTTTGAAGGAGGCAAAGCAACAGCTCCCCCAGTACACCCGTAGCCGTTGAGCAGGAGCCCAGCCGTCAGGATGGTTTTGTGAGCCCTGCCGGAGATCACAGTCCCACACGGACAGCTGCAGCTACAAAGCACCCCAGTGACCTAGATTCAGCTCTAGATTACTGTGTGCTTTGGCCTCTGCCTCCCATCACTGCACCAGGAGTCTGATTTTGTTGCACAAGCTAACTTGCTTACTGCTCTGACCCATTTTACCATAGCAACCTGGTTTGCTGTACCAGAGGCTAGAAAAAGCACACAGGCGACTTTTTCAGGATTCCAAGATTAAGTTCACTCTCTGCTCTTTTTTTTTTTTTTCTCTTCACTGCCCTCCTTCCCCCACAAGAATGTGCTTAGCAGACATGACGAAGAACTAATGCTTTTCAACAGCACTGAAAGCCAGGAAAAGATTTAGGCGAGGTATTACTTATGTACTTCTAATACATTGCTTATCCTGATGAATGTTTTTGACTTATTTTGTCTTCTTTGCCAAAATTAACTAGATGCTTCCCTTCCCCAAATGTCTCATTCCTGATTTCCCCTCATTCATCCCCAACTCTTTCTCACAATATCCTGTCCTTTTCTGGTTTCATAAGTATATTTCATTATGTCCTATTATTTAGATTTTTTGATGAGAGAGGAATAAATGCAATCAGATATGCTGGACTAAAGCTGCTCTCACTACAGTATTCTCCTAGCTGTTGTCCATGCATTTGTATGTTTACATGGGTCTATGTGTCAGAAACAGGAGGAGGTGGTTCAAAGGCAGCTCTTTTCAGACATTAATTTAGTCTTTTACAGATGTGATAATCTGGGATGCATCAGGCACAGCATCACCAGCTGAGCAAGGGAAGATATTACCCCACTCTGCTCTGCACTGGAGTGCCCTCACCTCAAATTCTGTGTGCAGTTTTGGGTGCCACAATATAAAAAAGATATGAAGCATTAGAGAGTGTCCAAAGAAGAACTACAAAAATGGTGAAGGGTCTTGAGGGAAAGCCATGTGAGGAGCTGCTGAGGTTACTTGGTCTGTTCAGCCTGGAGAAGAGGAGACTAAGAGGAGACCTCATTGCAGTCAGCAACTTCCTCATGAGGGGAAGAGGACGGGCAGACACTGATCTCTGTGGTGACCAGTGACAGGACCTGAAATTGTGTCAGAGGAGATTTAGGTTGGCTATTTGAAAAAGGTTCTTCACCCAGAGAGTGGTTGGGCACTGGCACAGGCTCCCCAGGGATATAGTCACAGCATCAGCCTGACAGAATTCAAGCATTTGGTCAAGACTTTCAGGCATATGGTATGACTCTTGGGGATGTCCTGCATTGGACTTGATGATCCTTGTGGGTGTCTTCCAACTCAGAATACTCTGTGATTCTGAGTATGACTGCAAAAAAAAAAAAAAAGAAAAAGATAACCCAAAACACTATGTATAATGGTGGTGAGATTTCAGAAAATCAGATGATGAGGATTTTTAAAGATTTTGTCCTTTTTTGAATGTTTTTGAGGGAACACTTTTTGTTTGCTAAGCTTGGAGATGTGCATGTAGATAGAGGAATATGCAAAACATATACAAAATCACAAGAAAGTCAAAAGGAGGCAAGTGTTATGAAAGAAATTGGCTTTCCCCTTCATGTTTCACATATTTCTGAAATGTTCTTGAAGCACCTGAGCATTTTTGCTAGTCAGCCAAAGGAACTTTGTTCAACACCTCCCAAGCCCATCTGTGACTCTTTCTGCCCTCATGGGTGCTGGGAATGATTCAGCCAGGCTTCCAGGCTGACAGGCATCAGAAACAAATTTCATTGTGCAAAATAATTTGGGGATCTGTTTTGCAAGTCACACAGAGGGTCCTAGATATTCACAAACCACAAAATTATTGAGTTTGCTTTTGACAGTGCTCCTCTGGGTGAGTGTTTCATTTAGGTTTCTTTCTGCTGTAGACACATAATTCCTGGTTGTGTTATCTCATTTATTTTTAGCTTCAAAAAAACTGTTAAGTGGCTTCATCTTTTGCTAATCAGCACCAGTATTGTAAAAGACTCAGGTTCCATATCTTTACCAGCTGGCTAGTAAAACAAGTCATGAAAGTGGTACTATGTAAGACTCTCAAAAAACAGTGAAAACAGTGCAAGGTGCCAAAGTGGTTCTGATGAATTTGAAAAGTACATCTCTCAACATTCCTCCTTCAGAAGAACTGTCCTTATCTCCAGGTACATAGATATTTGAGTTGTTTGAGCTGAGCATTCTTTCAAACATTTTGGCTTTCATACAGCAGGAAAATTTCTGAGACAGCTGGTGGCCAATGGCTTGAACTGCATCTGGCAAGAAGCTGGTAACCAGTGATCCTTCTAACCCCACGTGTAGGAAACATCCCCAAGGACATGGTCAGAAGAGCAAATCAGCACAGACTAAGGGATATTGCTGGTTTGAGAGGTCTTAGATATGCCATGAACACTGCTTATGTGCATGCCTCCTCTCCACAGTGAGTGGGAAGCTGCCCAGCAGTCTTGCCAGAATGTGTTGTAACGCCATAACTGGGCTTACCTCAGTCATGTGTTGTACCATATCCTCAGCAGGGGACAGATGTTGTATTCTGTGTAAATGCATTTCCTATGAGGTTTCAAATTGTAATTGCAAGATTGTACATGAACAAACCGTTCTGGAGAGGGGAGAGAAGCAAAGGGGAATGCATCAAGGTCTGTTACATTCAGAAAGTTTCAGACTCCTTGTCAAAAGATTTTTAATAAATCACATCATATCACATCACAGATGTATTTTAACCCTGCAAAAACATCCAAGCACCTCAGACCTTCTACTTTATTGACAAACCCTCCCCAAAGAAAATAAAAAATTAAGGTGAAAAAAACCCTTAATAGCTACTACTTACTCACCTCAGCATCTGGGTATTTCTGCTCACTTGGACTGAAAGTTATCTGCTAGTCCTTATGCAGAGGTTGTAGATCTGGCTTGCGGTGTAGACAGGTCTGACAGGTGCCAGGGCTGGGAAACTGTTCTTGGTGGGTGTTGGGGTACCTGAGCCCATTCCGGGATGTTGGTGGGATAACTCTGCTGTATGAAACCACCCCTTGGAAAGCGAAATGGTTTCTCCTTGAGTTGCCTTACCTGGGTACGTTAAGTCTACTGTAATGAGTAACCGTAACCTGTCTCCTGACCCTATGCCTTGCTCCCTCTGTATTCCCCCGCCTCCCTCTCCTCTCCTGTGCCCCTTGCCCCCTGGCCAGTGCCCTATAACAAGGGTGCCGCAAGGCCATTCGGCCTCTTTGGCCGCTGGACCCCTTCAGGAATAAAATGCTTCTGGAACTCCATGCGACTGAGCCCTCTGATAACCCTGGTAATGCTTGAGCCATCTAGCTGGGGGGAGGTGAATACCTGCCAGAACACCAGCTGAAGTAAGGACAGAATCATCTGCTCAGTACCCGGCTGTACTGGCCAGAGAGGTCTTTCGGAGCCCCCAGGACACTCCTGGTGAAAGTAGTCCCCCTGGGACTGCGTTAGGTGGGCAGCACTCCCATCACTTATGCCTAGACTGGCTGTACACCTTCCTCCTCTCCCATGCCCTTTGACAGGCCTAACTATGGCTAGCCCTGCCACAATAATGTAGTGCTTAGCTTTGAGGCAAGTAAATCTCTCTCGCTTCCTTTATTAGTAGAAAAAAACTTGAAATTCTCCAAACCTATCATTAACTAAGTCAAATCAATGAAGCCAAATTCAGACAGGGTTTCAATATAAATGGAAAAGATGATGTGTTGACAGTCATTGCTGTGTTCATGGTACTGTAATTCTAAGTTTTCTTTTGTCCTCCAGACTGGCCTAACCTGTGTGGTGAACACAAAAGTCAACAAGGAAGTATTATAATGCACAAGGTATGACAACTTAAAAGACAAAATTGCCCTTTCTCAAAGGTTTCAGAGACCAAAAAACCTATATTTATCCCGATGAATTCTATCTTCTAAACATTGGTACTGAGCATCATTCTCTGGGCTTCCTGAAGAATTGAAAAACTGTTACGTGTAAAGGGAGAGAGATTCACTTTCACGTATTCACTGTTATAGGCCCTTCAGTTATTTCATAGACTGCATGGGATTCATTAACTTGTCTTGTGGATGGACTCACCTTAGTGAACTGATCATTTCTTATTGCTTCCTGAGGCTCTAATGTTCTTAATCATGGGGACTATTAGACTGCTTGCAAGATGGAGAACCATCAAAAGTGCAATTTGCTAAATATGGGCTTTAAAGAAAAAAATTGTATGTAACTTGAGTAAAATTGCAGTGGTCCTTGGCACTGTAGGCTTTGTCACTGTGCAAAATCTTGAAAACCACCCAAAAATTAGATTTTTACAGGCCTAAGTGTTGTTTTTTCTGTAATTTCTCATGTAACACAGTTACCAACTGACCAAAGGGATATTCCAGACAATATGACCTCATGCTCCACATATAAAGTAGGGGAAAGAAGGAAGAAGGGAGGAATATTTGGAGTGATGGTATTTGTCTTCCCAAGTCACTGTTACACGTGATGGGGCCCTGCTCTCCTGGAGATGGCTGAATACGTGCCTGCCCATGGGAAGCAGTAAATTAATTCCTTGATTTGCTTTGCTTGTGTGTGCAACTTTTGCTTTCCCTGTTAAACTGCTTTCATCTCAATCCATGAGTTCTCTACCTTTTATCCTTCTGATTCCGTCCCCAATCCTGCTTGTGCGGGAGTGAGTGAGTGGCTATGTGGGGCTTGGCTTCTGGCTGGGGTGCAACCATGACAATCATAAACTGCAGATGCTCTTTTACAGATCCTAATTTTAGTGTTCTCACACACCACAAGCAACGACTGCAATCTGCATTCTACAGGACACATCACCTTTGATCTGGCACAGTCTTTAACTAAACCTTTCTACTCCTACTCATCATCCAACTCATCTTTAGAAGTCATTGTGTTTAACTTACTGTTTTGCATGCTACCAAAGCACCTCGAGGTTCCAGGTAAGGTTCAAGAATATACAAATAAAGTTTAACATGTCTCTGTCATATGTTGGAAGAAAGGACGTTCTTTTGTTTTGTGTTTTCTTTTTTTTTTCTAAATGCATAGCTACAGATAAGTAAATGATAGCTAGAAACAGAATGGGAACGGTTTAATTATTTACAAAAATTCAGAACATACTAGAGAGCTGTGGAAAGAGATGGAAGCATGTAAAGGAGAATATAGCAAGCAGAAGTAATGAAGCTGGCACAAGAGAACTTACAAGAGAGGTGGGAGGGGATGGAAATACAGGCCTCAAGAGCACGGGTAGGAAGTTCCTCAGCTGGGAATAGTGAAGCCAGATTTGGAAAACAGTGCTAGTGTCCAGTGTTTATGAAGACGTGCAGCTGCTTCTGCTTTGGATGAACCTTTTATGCAGCTGCTGGCTCTGCTTAGGAATGTCCTCTGCCTCTGGGGCCATATGATACACATCAGTGTTGGGAAGAGACAGAGCACTAGCAAGCCTTTAATTCCATCCTAAACTATGCTGTCACACAGGATGAAGAGAAATGTTTTGTGCTTCAATAATAATTTAAACTACGTATTTTTTTATTTGCTTAATTAATTAAAGATTTCCTAGTTTTTTTATTCTTGCTTACTCTCTTTTCCAAAAATCTTTTCACAGTAGATAGGACTGTAAATAGGTACATCACATAGAAACAATATTTTCCTTGGTTAATATTAATCCAGCAGGACCTTAAAAAAAAAAAGGAAAAAAAGAACTAAGGTCATTTTCAAAGCCAGTGCTTTTGAACAGGTGATGTAAAATCACTTAATTTTTATGCCAGATATTAGTGTTTGGGACCTGGATGGTCCTACCAAAAGAAGAGAACACGGTGGGAAAAGGAGGGAGTCTGTAACACTGAGATTTTAAGTGCTGGATTTGATTTATTTGCTGCTCCTGAGAGGATGTGAGAGGTGGAGACTGTGACATGCTCTGCTTTTCCCCCACCTCTGAGTTACTGATGGCAGTAAGATTTATTCTCCTTTGCTTAGAGGGCAGTTCACATCTCTTTTGAGCAGGTTTTGGTCTCTGTAGACACTCCAATAATTTCTGGATTAAATCTCAGTAGCACTTTTCTGAGTCTCTCTGTTCTTCGTGTAATAGGTGTAAGAACAACAAGAGTACTTTGAGTGATGCATCGCATCGAATAAAAGAAGGATGAACTGGGCTTAATAAAGGCAAGAGAAAGAGGATACAGAAGGCAACTTAAGTGAAAAGAAGAATGGTGGAGCTGTGCCTGGCTTTTGTGCTCCACAAAGGAAGAAAAGATTTTTTTTTTATTGGAGTCAAGTTGGAGTTGATGAAGGAAATGCAACTGAATTTAAGAGTTCAAGAATGTCTGCTCACTGATTAGCCCTTTGTGGTATGCATACTTTTCCAGATTCAACACCACTGATTCAACACCACTGAGTACTGCTAAATACTGAATACCTGTGAAAAATTAGTCTTGGCATCTGATTAGGAAGAAGATTCCTGTTTTCCCAGTGTTGTGCCATATTATTCATAGTGTTGTAAACAACCAGCTTAATGGGCTTTACACTTGGCCTTTTGTGCTGTGGGAAATTATCTATGGTCAAACAAATGCTTCTGATTTTACAGGTGAAGGATATGATACCATTTAAAGTTTTTTAGATATTGTGATATGAATCTTGTATGCAAATTCTTATAAAGAGAAAGCAAAAATAAGTATAGTTTTAACTTTTAATAGTTCTGTACATGTAGTATAATAAACAGTCTAGTCAAATAAGACTAATATAGAAGGTATTACAGAAAGACTTCTGTAAAACAGATAGAGCTGTGCTACCTGAAGAGTAAAAAAAAATTCAGTTTAATAGTTATAGTTCTGTCCAGTGCTTTCTAGTAGCAGAAATATTTGCAGGGAAAATAAAATATTAATATGTGACAGAAATACAAGAACATAAACATGCAAATTATATTCATATGCTTACAGTCAAAGATGCCAACATTTTGTGACAATACTATTTAACCACTATGAATATTTTTCCCTATCACACCATATTTAGAGTTTTCAAACTCTAGCATACATAATTGTGGTGCTTAAAAGTGCAGGAAGTGGTGCACTAATAAGTAGACATTTAGTTTTTATTAAAGCTTATGTCCACATTAGCAAGTGTGCAGTCCTGTCAGAAAGAGTGTGTGGAATGAACAGAGAGCTGAACACCAGGTGTTTGTGCCACACATTTTTGCAGTGGGAGTTGCTTAGAATTAGCTGTGTCTAATCTTATGGATCAATTTTCATTGTGATTTAGAAAGCAGGAGAGGAAATAATGAAGAAAACCTTTTGTCCTAGCTGCACCCAACCCCAAATTTAGTTCAGATAGTCTGAGTCTGCTGTGATACGAACAAAATTATTCATTGTAGCTCAGGATGCACAAGCTATGTCTTTAAAAAATGCACTCATATGCTAATGTAGATTCATCCTGTTTTACTGAGCATTAGAAAATTTGTTTCACATGACACAGGAGGCAAAGTTTAATTTTTGGCAATTAAATTCTTAAAGCTCAAGTAAGTAAATTCCATCCCACTGTAGGTGTAACAACATACAGGGCATGTAAGACAAGTTCCACATAATAGTATTGATGGCTTCAGTCCCAAGAAAGCTAGGCATGCCTTCTAAAGGTGAAGATGTGCCATGCTCTGAATAATCTGGTCTCATTTACAGTGTTCTGGTTTGTTCTTCATGGTAATTACTCTGAGGTTAGAGGTCTGGTCTCTAGAGATGACTGCAGTTTAATGATGTTTGGTTGACAGTGAGTTATCTTCTAAAACTCTACTTAGCACAGAAAAGAGTGTAAAAAGATAATTTTTTTTTTTTTTCCACTTCGTGGGAAAGAAATCATAGAATAATTTATATTTGAATGGATCTCAGAAGGTCATCTGGACTAGACCTTGTTCAAAGCAGGGCTAACTTCAACTGTCTTCAATGAGAACTAGCACAGGCAATGATACGGCTTCCTTCAGTAGTTTAAAGAAGTATTCCCATTTACTTGTCTTTCCTGAGCACTCTATAGCAGATGCCCGCCCTCATTTCCACTTGTTGACCTTGCCTCTGAACCCCAGTCATGAGCTTGCCCTCTGTCCCTCAGCCATTCCATAATTTTGCCTTTTCAAATAACTTCTCTGTTCATGTTTCATGGTTTTCACAGTGTCATTTTGCATTTCTTATGGAACATTTTGTCTCCAGCTCTTTACTTCTGCAGGCACAGGCAGAGATAGTTGGAGCAAAGAACTTCTGACTTTGCATACTGGAGATGTACACAGGCCAAGTCATTACCCTCTTTTTCTGCCATGCTCAGAGAGTAATAAACAGGCAAGACATTGAAAATATCAGCAGAGAAGAAAAAGAATTAGAAACTACAAAAACTTGATGTGTATGTAATTAGAATGTAATGTAACTTTTCATTTTTAGCCAGAAAATAAAGTTTGTTTGTTGCTGTATACCTGTGGAATTATTTGAAGTAGTGTGAAAGGAATGAAACAAAGACATAAAATATGGCTTCAATAGAAGAAAAGGGGATTTAATAAAATTTAGGGAATAAAATTATGTATTTTGGGTACCCCTATTAAGATAATTCCAGGGACATAAAAATATATATATATGGAATATCTAAATTTATATGTATTTTAAATAGTTGTTCATCAGAGTAGTTCTGTCAGAAAAGTGTGAATTTTCTTAACAATTTTTCCTTACTCCAAATTTTCATCACCATTCCCTGGGTAAACAGTAGAGAAAAGGGTGTAAAAGTATTCTTACATCCATGTTGTATACCCATGAAAGTATCATATATGCTCAAAACAAGTTGCAGGGATGTGGGGAACCATTCCAGTTCCTTATGAAAAATCCTGATCTTCCTGAAGCTAGTAGACTTCAAGGAATTAGAAAGTCACATTTACATAATGATCTAGTGAGGTGTTTATATCGTGTCGCCTTATCAGTTTTTGGAGGTATTCTTATAAATATACATCATGAGTGGTCTTTCAAAACAAAGCTTCTGTTTTATATCAAAGCCTTAAAAAAATTTTTCTCTTTACATGTTTTATGCTGAAGTAAACAGTGAAACAGCAGAAATTATTTTGTAGCTCTGTTAATTGGAGTGTGATTTCTCCAGCATATTACCTTCATAAGTGGGTTGGGCTTCATTGTTTACATGGCTATATGGAGAAATGTGTCTTTTCCAGGGCATCTCATTCCCAATAACAAATGTTTCCTCTATTTACAGCAAATTAGCAGTCCTGTAATAAAAAGAAGTTTATATACCAAGGACTATGTGTTTATTCTTCAATTTTCAGTAGCTCTTCATGTCTATTTTGAAGCCAGACTGAGAACTGGACACTGAAATCTTCAAGTCAAACGCATGCTAAAACAGGACAGCCTGCATAACAAATTAGGCAAGCATAATACACGGCTATCTCTTGACTTAAGAGGCAATTAAAACCACTTTTGTGGATAAATAGCCTGTAATTGTTATGGCAGTCAGGAAGAAGGTCCAGTAAGGAGTTTATGTAGCTAAAAGTGAAGCAGGAATCAAGTCATCTCTAAGGAGAAAGACGGGAGGAGAGCTAAAGACAACTTCTACCTCAGAGACTATTTCATTTCCAGACATTTTTTTTCCTTTTACATGAAAATTGAAAAGTGTTCATAGCTTTAGCAACAGGCTTTTGGTTGTTTTGTGTGTGTATGTGTGTGTGTGTGTGTGTGTGTGTGTGTGTGTGTGTGTGTGTGTGTCTTTTCATATGATAATGGAGAGATTCTATGGCAACCATTGAAAACGAAGGCCTGGAAACAAAAGCTGCAGCAGCAGAGGATCAGTACATATTCACTATGTCTGCAGGAATAACGGCAGAGACTCCCTCTTCAGAAAGGTATCTGATGGTAGCCTGTAAAAGGGACGGCTTTGTTTTAACTCAGGCACAGTTAACTCACTCTACAGTTAGTGCCAGAATTTCATTACTCCCAAGTTTCACTATAGCAGTTTTTTTTTCTTCCACACAAAACCATATCTACAGTAGATGTGCAGTTAAGAAGTGGTTAATGCTGTTCTCATCATACTTCGGGGGTGAACAACAGAAATGGGAGACAGAAAAGAAGAGGTTTAGGAGCCAGATGCTGCTAACTTCCTCATGATAGGTTACAGTCTCAAAAAGAATTCACATATAAATAGTGTAAGCAGAATTAGGCCTATATGGGACTGATGTCATGTGAAATCAATGCTTAATTGCAGGCTACGAGTAATTACTTATCTGTTGGTCCAAAAAAGGGTTTGTCATCTGAGCAAATGGAGATATGAAATATCAAGCCCAGTTGTTTGCAGAACAGCAAATTACTGTTTTGGCGATTGTGCTTTCCCACAAAGATGAAGAAGCAAACTATGTCGTGTCATGTAAAGTGATAATGCAGACATGAAATAGCCTGCAGGACAAGCTACTATAAATATTCCTATTATTGACTGCAGGAAGAATATAAGTTCATTCAAGCCTGACTTTGGAATAAAGCAAACCAAAAATCTTTAAAGTGAGAACTGATAAAAAGTATAAAAGAAGTTTAAGAAAAAATGAAAAAAACAACCTTTCTATTTACTCTGTAATGTCACTATTTTTGTACTACTTAGCTTAGAAAACATCACAATGCAGTCATGCACTGAACTGGTGATTGCAGGTGGTCTTGCTATTCTTGTTTCAAACATTTCCTTTTTCCCTAACCATATCACAGTTTTTAGTAAATTATTTTATTAAAAAAGTCTAATAAAATCTTAAAAAATTTATAGCAAGGAAAATGTTTCTAATGAACATGATCTATTCTCTGCTTGAAGTAATACTGTGACTTCATTAGCATGAGTTTCCAACAGAACACTGTATTACCAAAACAGTACTACAAAGTGAACACCCACTTCACCATGTTTTGCTCTCAGATGACTAAGAGCCATAATATCTATGAGATTTAGAATGATATGCCAGTTGTTGAAAAGTATTAGTGTAGATCATTTTCCCATCATTGGTTTTGCAAAACTACTATGTTTACAAATAAGTGAATAAATGCTCAGTGAATGAGTTCAGTGCAGGATTAGGTTCAGATTAATTGATAAATTCTTTTGAAAACTTCAGGCCACTTACGCAGAATCCAGGTGAAAAGAGAAAAGAAAGAGTTGAAAAGGAAGGCTGAAATTATAAAAAACAGTTCTGTAAATAGCAAGGTTCCATTATCAAGGAAGGATGGTTCACACTGCAGATTTATCAAATCTTACCAGTTTATCTAAATATTTATTTTCCTCATACTGACATTTTAGACTTTCATATGAGTCCTCTAAATAGGTAAAATATGCTCTCTTTTGCGCTTGTGTCATTTTGTTCCACATGCAAATTTTGCTCTTGTGTCATTTTGTTCCGGATGCAAGTCTGTTATCCTTTCGTGGAAAGTTGACTACATAGCACTCTAAAAGCACAAGAGCTCCAGTGACCCAGGCTTCCTTGCACGTCTCAATAACATGAGCTCACCCTCTCCAAATATCTCCTTTCCACTCAAGAGATGTCTTTTGTTTTGCAAAGTAGTGAAAAGAAGCAAACAAACATGTATGTTTTATAAAGTTTCCAGAATAGTTTCTAATCCTATTTTTAACACAAAAAAATGTGTAGACTTAGTCAAACCATAAAACTTCCCATATTTCCCTGAGAAATTTTTCTGCTCACTCTCAATCTGTCTTTCACTTTAGAGAAAGTCTCTAGCTGTTCAATCTTCCTCTTTCCACAGTGGCTTTCTTCAGACACTGAATTCTCTCCCTCTTCCTGACCCTTCCTAATGACAGAGTATCTCAAGATGTTGAGGAATTCAGTATAAAAGAATTGCACCAGACAGAAACTGAAGGAGCAAAAAACTTTGAGACTGATGACTCAAATATTGTATGTTTTTTCCTTCAAAGAAGTCAAGGCTTGAAAGCAGTTTGTGGAAATTCTACTTTTTCTCTCTTCCTTTTCTCATGTCAGATACTGGATTTCCCCAAATAACTTTCTGAAATAAAAAAGCAGAAATGATGAGTGGGGATTTGTCAAGAATTCTAACATAAACATGAAAAAAAGTTGGTCATTTATTAGCAAAGAATACATTGTGTATTCCTCTGCCTGTGATTCCCCAAGAGATTTGGACTTAAAATGCTTAGTTAAACTGCTAAGTTAAAATAGAAAGTCCAAAATATTTCACTGCAATTTAAGAGAAGATTGCTGCTCCTCCACCAGTGACAGGAGATGTGGACACTGTCATGTCACAAAACATTTTAATTCCAGACTTGGTCTTTATTCCATGGGAATAGATTACATGTCTGCTGAGTTAAATGGACCTTATGACACAATGTGGACTTGATACAATTTTCATGAAAATATCAAGAATATGCTAAAATCAGTTATACCATATCTGGTCTGTGGTAACTGGATATGAACATAAAAGACTCAGTTAAAGTCCCTGGACAAAGAAAGTCACCCACTGTTACTAGGAATCCTCAGGGATGCATGGAATTATATTCCTTTTAGATTCTATTTCTTAATCCAAAAGCAGATGTTTTCTTTGCTGGTGTGCAACTTCTGGAAATCCACCTTTGAAATGGCGTAGTGTGTCTCAGAGAGAAATAGATGACTTACTTTTCAGTACCTTATATTGAAACAGATCAAAGACCATCAGAGAATATTCCTGGGCAGTGTAACTCAGTCCTCTGTACTGCTAAAATCTTGCCACAGCAAAAGGCATGGTTGGGGCTAACATCTGTTAATATTCCCAAAATAAAACTTGGACATAATTTAGCAGTTAGTAGCAGACAAAAGCAATTCTACTAAGTGTTTGGATATCACCACTTTATTTTGGTGGGTAATAGGGTTTAATCTAATTTTAAAAGGAATTTTTCCAGGCTAAGGGGAAGAGACAAAATGAGAAGAAGCTTATTGAATCCCATGTTCAGTTTTGGGCCCCTCATTACCTGAAAGATATTGAGGTGCAGGAGTGTGTCCAGAGAAGGGCAATGGAGCTGGGAAAGAGTTGGAAGCATAAGTCTTATCATAAGGGAGCAGGAATTGTATGTCTGGAGAAAAAAGATTCTCTGGGGGAACTTTTTCACTCTCTCCCAAGTACCTGAGAAAAGGCTGTAGTGAGATTGAGATCAGTGTCTTTTCCCATGTAGCAAGAGACATGACAAGAAGAAACAGAATCAAGTTGTGCCAGAGAAGTTTTGGATTGGATATTAGGAAAAATTTCTTCATAGAGAGGGTTTTCAAGCATTGACACAATCTGCCCAGAGAAGTGGGAATCATCATCCCTGTAAGTATTTAAAAAACATGTAGCTATGGCTGTTAGGGACATGGTGGGCTTTTCAGTGCTGGGTTAATGCTTGGACTCAGTGTTCTGAAAGGTCTTTTCCAACCTCAATGATTCTACGAAGAGAGAAGGGAAAATCCACTGTATGAGGAAACACCAAAGCTGAGAAGATTTTCTATTTAGCAAAAAGTGACAAAAGAATAACGAAAAGGAGAAGTAAAACTACCCTATTCAAGTGCTATCAGGTTAGTGTCTGCTTACTTTATGTGAGATATTGCCATCAGGCATTCTGTCACATAGGGGAAGATAAGACACTAGCATTAAAGAAACAGGACCTGATACTCTTTAAGAGAGCAACATCCCTGTTCAGAAGAAAAAATCCACTCTGTTCGTGTCACAAGTTTAGAGGCCAACAGTTGATTCAAAGGGACGATGTTCATGATGATAAAAATATTAAAATATTTTGATGATACATAAAAGTAATTTTTTATGAAACACAGTGGAAACAATACAAACCAACAAGCATAAAAACAATGAAAGAACTGCTGAAAACAACACCCCTATTACACAAATGTGGCATATTACAACGTTCTTTATGCTTTGTTTTTAAAATAGCAAAACAATACCTCTTGGATCAGATGAAAGATAAAAAATGAAAGAGGTACTTGTGGTGCTGTGGCATGATTGCTAAAAGTTGAAAACATTTTGGATTTGAACCCTTCTGTGTGAGTCATTTGAGACCCTCTGTATCACTGTACCTTGGATACCAGGGCAAAGAGGCAGAAGGTCATAAAAATGCATTGTGACCTTTTTTACAGGCAGTATGGTTGGAAACACTACCCTGATCCATTACTGAATGAAAGCTTTCTAGCCAAAACCTGTCTATTGACCTAGAAATGTTAGTTTGAAAGACTTTAAAAAAAACCCCTATTAGATAACTATATCTTCTGGCTAATAGAAATAAAAACATATTCCTTTTTCCCCTTAAGCTGTGTATTTTTATTTAATGTATTAAATATGCCATGTCTGTAGGCATCTTGGATGAATATTCAAAATTCCAATCAGTTAAAGCAACTGTGATGATTTATTGCTCAGGTAAATTAACTTGTTGTTTGGGTTTCAACCCCCCAACCCCCCTCCCCCCCCACCCAACATTCAGAGGGATATAGAGGCTGAAATCAATGTGCTGATGTCTATTTTGTGTGTATATCTAATTTTCATTGACATTGTATTCTGTCAAACTGTAGTCTATTATAAAAAGAAGAAAAAGATAAAAAACAGTGCTAAATAGCAAAAAACCCGTGCCCAAAGATGCATGAGGTCCATCATGATGTTTTCTTGGAAGCACGTTTTGGCACAGATTTAATTCTAGATACCTTATTCTAGAATAGGAATGTGGAAATTTTCTCCTACAGTCAAATGGCACTGACTTACCCATGATGAATCCCTGGCCTATTGAAAATTACAACTGATTCTACAAATCTAGGTGCTTCAGTTCTTCACTTCATATTTCAAGGACTGAATGGGTGAAAAGGCAAAGAGAAAATAGAAATCTCATGGCTCTGTTTTAGCCCAGTTCTCTATGCCCATGAATTCCAGTTAATTCTATAATGGAAGGAAATAGGATTTGCACGGTAAATATTTGCAAGCTCTGAGCACGTTTCACTATTTCACCACATTTTCATTGGCTTCCCATCAGTAAGTAAAAACAATTGTCATCTCTTGTAGCCTCTTAATGAAAATCACATTGCATTAACATCAGTATTAGGAGATATTTGCAAAAAGGTGTATGGAACTTTTGCTTACCTTGCACACTGGTGCTGGTAGTATCACCAGCAAGTGTGTTGCAGTTAGAGGTGATAACAGTAAGTATCGGAAAAAAAAACCAGGTTGGGTCTCAAGTCACTGCTTGAGTTTGCTGTGCTGGCGGATAAAAAAATTAATTGCCAGCAAACGTGGTGTGGCTGTTGCTGAGAATAAAATGCAAATTTGTGAAAGTAGCCCTGACTCCTCACAACAGTATTGTAACACTGACATTCTGACCTTGTCCATAGAACATATGAGAGAAAACTTGCTTCCTGTGAATGCTCATGCAATCACAGTGTTTGGAAAAAAAGACATGAGCATAAAAAAGCCAATGCTTTGCATACCCTTTTTCTCCCAGAGTTTTCACAAGTCTGAATAACACTGTTCTAATGACAAGGTTTCACATTTTTATGCTCTTGTAATTGATCTTTCCAGTACACATGTTATGACAGAAAAGTTCCCTGTGGATTACTTTTTATCTCTTATAATATATTTCTGGAACCTGAAAAAACCAAACCAAAACAAACAAAAAAACCCCACAGTCATTACATATATCTTTTAGAAATGGAAGCTTTGAACTTCATCACTACCTTTTAATGATCAGCCCTTTGGAGAAAGAGGTTTTGGAAGAGGGCCATTATAAAATATAGTACAAAAAACAATTCTAGCTTGTTCTGTAGGTTGAAATGAGGGGTATTCTATTAGAAGAAACATGTTGCCAGGTTTTACTGATCATCTCTTTTAATATATATTCACATCTTTTCACATTCCCTGGCACTGAAACTGTCATGCAGAAAATGCAGGAGAAATTTCAGATTTGAGGTGATCCATTATTCTGATTGCCAGTAGGTGGGGAGACTCTGTGGAGACGGAAAACTGCTTTGTAGCACCAAAGCTAGAGATTCATATAAAATAAAAAAAAAAATAAAAATATGTGCTATTTTGTCTGTGGTAAAGTTAATTTTCTTTGTAGTAACTAGTAAGAGTTTATATTTTGGATTTGTGCTGAAAACACTGTTGATAATATAGAGATGTTTCTATTATTGCTGTGCAGGGTTTACACAGAGCCAAGGCCTCTTCAGACACCACCCCACCAGCAAGGGGGCTGGGGGTGCACAAGGAGTTGGGAGGGGACACAGCAGGGACAGCTGACCCCAACTGACCACAGGGACATTTCATTCTCCATGGCACCATACCCAGCATTTAAAGCTGGGGGAAGAACAAGAAGAGGGATGTTCAGGGTTATGGTGCTTGTCTTCCTAAATCATGGTTACACGTGATGGAGCCCTGCTTTCCTGGGGATGGCTGAGCACCTGCCTGCCCATGGGAAGTGGTGAATGAATTCTTTGTTTTGTTTTGCTTGTGTGTGTGTGGCTTTTCCTTCACCTGTTAAACTGTCTTTATCTCAACATGCAAATATTTTTCACTTTTACTCTTCCAGTTCTCTCCCACATCCCACCGCTGAGGGTGCGAGTGAGCAGCTGNTTCCTGGGGATGGCTGAGCACCTGCCTGCCCATGGGAAGTGGTGAATGAATTCTTTGTTTTGTTTTGCTTGTGTGTGTGTGGCTTTTCCTTCACCTGTTAAACTGTCTTTATCTCAACATGCAAATATTTTTCACTTTTACTCTTCCAGTTCTCTCCCACATCCCACCGCTGAGGGTGCGAGTGAGCAGCTGTGTGGTGCTTAGTTGCCAGCTGGGGTTAAACCACAACAAAATACAGTAACTGAATGTAAAAAGAAAGAAACAAACTAAAGAAAGTGAGGACAACTGTGGGAATGTGGCCATAACTAACTCAGTCTCCACTGAAGTCAGCAGCTTTGGGATTTTTAATTTTATTTTAATGGGATTTGGACTGGATGGCAGAGGGTAAACACATAGACCTCTGAATTTAGTTGTGTAATAGCTAATTGTATGTAATTGCCATAACCAGCTAGGTTGACTCTGTGTCTAGAAGACAGAGAGGGACCAGTTACCAGACTGCCAGAAGCAGAAGTAAAACTTCAGCTGCAAAGTATTTGCAGGGGTTTATTGAAAGTTTACCTGGAGGTTTTTGGGAGATTCCACTTTACCTGCATGCCAACTAAGTATAGAAAGCTATTACCCAAAGTGGACAAACCCTGGTTTTGTACTTCATTTTAATGAACAGCATTTGATGCTGAATATGTCCTTAAGAGATTTACCTATCTTAAGTTAAAGCGACTCCATTACCAAGCATTTCTAATATTCAGGAAAGTTATTAATTGAAAAGAAAGTGTTGGTTGCTGTGTCTTTTATTATCTGGAGTCTTCCCTAAAATGCAAAGTAATGATGAGCAGAAAATGTAAACATATCACTAGTTCTATTTTAACAAGGTGCATCTTTGGCCTGTTTAACTGTCATGAATTGGAAGTCAGGTCTTTAGAAAATACCTTATAAATTATTCTTTGAACCTTTTCCAAAGTATTTTGTCTTATCTTGCAGTAACTTTGTTTCTTTGGTTTACCTGGACATCAAGGATAGTTATAATCTGCTAGTTATAATCTACAGATTGCAACATAAATTTGAATTAATTTTTATGTTATTTGTTGTTAGTCATTTCCCAGGTACTATTAGGTCATCTTATATTGGTAGTGAGGACATACAGGAAAACAACGTCAATTTTCCTGAAGGATTTTTATTATGAATGTTTTTTATTGGAAGATGTCAGATTAGGGAATTTTTATTGACAGGATTCAGTCAGCTGGTATTATCTTAATTGTTGTCTGTCGGTGCATGTCTGAGTATGTATGTGTACCTCAACTAACCTTTGCGGATCCAGGGAAATTCCCATGAAGTCTAGACATGCTCACATCCCTGCAAAAGAGAGAAGTCTGGAAAAGAGGCCCTTGTAGCTGTGTTTTCAGCACTCCCTGGTCCCACAGTTAACTTTCATGGGCAGCTTATAAGAAACCCACCCTCTTCACTAGGGCACTGGGATGACCGTTTCCTCTTATCTCTCACAGGTGTAGCAACTCACAGGTGCTGTCTCAGCACTCTTCTTTGTGCCCATGAGAGGAACTGGACCTGTCAGAAGTGTAATGTGTCTTGACATTTGTTCCTTAATATAGCTCAGCCTCATAGGAGCCTGGCATGTGGCTTGCTGTGCTAAACAGACCACATTTCCTTCAAACACTTTCATTTCTGTAATCCTGGGTGTGTGATGTGCTGCCTTGAAGGAAACTTACCACTGTTACCTTGCTTCCAATTGAGCTGCCATGGCAAAACACCTTCTACAAGAGAGGCTTCAGGGAGGGTTAGGTTAAAGGTGTGGGTTAGTGAAAGAGCCACTTCTAAAAGGATGTGTAGTTAGGCCATTCAGATGCTGCCTCAGAGCTGGGAAATATTCTCAATGATGGGGAGATGAGAATTCCATGCAGGAAAATTTGTGTGACCTGGATAGCAAGTGAGATGGAAATTTGTGTTATGGTAGACAGGGTCATGCACTGAAGGATTACTAAGGCTCTGGTGTGTCAGCAGTGGTAACCAAGGGAAGAAGAGAAAATGGGTGCATGAGTCAGCTGCAGGATGGCTATAAAACAGCCCTGGAAAGAGTCAATGACAATCGTAGGTCAAAACTGGAGAAAGTTTTTCCAGTTGAGGTAAGAAAGTGTGACTGCACTGTGCAGTCTCTGACTGAAGAAGTCATAATCTAAATATTCTACATGGTTTTAGTCACTCAAGTTCCAGCAGGATGAGTTGAAATGGGAACGAATGTAAAGAGGAGATAATTTATCAGGCTAGTGGAATATGCATGTTACAATCAAAGTCTAAAAGAACATCGTTTCACCAAGTGAAATCTTCCCATCAGTAGGTCAAAGTGGGTAAAAAACAGTGGGGAAAAAAGAACAAGTTAAGGTAAATGACAGTGCTGGCACAAGACCGAATAAGTATAAATGTGCAAGAATTCCTTGCATTGTGGTGGAGAAGCAGCTGAACTGACCCCAGCAGTGCTGCACACCAAATGAGCTCAAACCAAACAACTTGAACATTTCTCCACAACACATCAACAGGGTCTCTGGGAGTCCTTCCCATATCCTGCTCTGAAGAAACAGTTTTCTTGAGCTCAAGAATCAATCAAATTACTACATGGGAGAAAAAAATCCCTGTGAGTTCTATTAAACAGCTTTCAGCTGAGGAGATCCCCAAGCTGGGAACAAGCTAGAAAGTCCTTGAGCTAAGAAGCTGTGAAAATTTCAAGGGGTTGTTACCACATGCTTATTCCATTGTTATTTTCTTCCATGGTCATTCATTGTTGATCACAGTTTTCAGTGTGTTTTCAGAAGTTTCTCATAAAGCAAAAACTAATCAAAGAAAGAAACAATGGACCTAACACCACCCCTCTGTCAATCTTCCCCAAAAAAACCCCTCCAAAAAATCCATAACCCCCTAGGCTGTTTACTTTCTACTAAATATAAATGCATGGGATTTTTGGCATGATCTTTCCTGCCTGTAGCCTCGAGAAAACAGAAATATCCATCAACGTGGTAGACAGTGACTTCAGTGTGAAAGGACAGGCTGTTTTAAAACGTGGTAAGAAGAGCAGAAGGCAGTAGACTTTGTCATTTGAGAAAGCATAGTTCAGAGGGCATCTGAGATGCAGTGGAATAAGACAAGATGAAGCAGTGTATCATGAAATTGCAGTGTATCATGAAATTGTCAATTTTCAAGAACTGAAAATTGAGAGCTGTAGCAGAAATTGTTTTGGTGCCTTTGATGCACATGTGACCGCTGCAACAGCACAATTGAGTGTGTCCATGGAAGAGATTTGTGCATGTGAAAGGGTAGCTGGGAGTCTGTTCAGTAACATGAGCGGGTGATCAACCTCTGTAACAAATCTTCCTTGTCTCCTCCCCTAGGGGATACCTATCCATTTCTGTATAACCTGTAGTTCTTGTTCAAGAATAGAGGACAGAATTGAATCTTTCAGGAGTTTTTTGGGTGGCTTTTTTTTGTTTTTGTTTTTTTTTTTTTTTTTTTTTTTTTTTTTTTCCTTCTCTATTTTCTGGGTTTCTTTTTCCTCTGGTAAGGTGGGGCCTAATTATTTCTGTACTACGTCAAAGTGGGACACTCATATTTCTGTCTCCAAGTACTCTACTTCCAGCAGTGATTGGCTATCTACACGACAAAAAAAAATAAAGAGAAAAGAAGTTTTACATGAACAATTGAAGAACAACCTGCTTCCAGAAAAATGTTCCTCTTTACTCTCTGTAATTGAAAAATCTTTTCTGTAATTTATACATTACTGTTCACTACTCTAATTTTAGATATTCTAGTTATTTATGCAATAAATATTCTTTCTTATTTGAAGCTACTTGCTTTAACATTAGACAAAAATATAGCAAGAGTATCCACACTTGGCTCACTACTTATTAGTTATGGATGTTTTTCACTGCTAGTTGCAAGGGCACATTCCATTGTATGAGTTAAGGAGAAGAAAATTCTGATTGCCTCTCGGGTCTCCACTGCCTCAGCCTCTGTCCATTCTCATGAGGCTTTATCTTTTCATTTCTTCTCAGAGAGTCCTGACCTTCATGTCTTTGTTAATTTTTTTATACCTAAACACTGATCATGTCTTGTCTACAGCTGCAGTAATTTCTGGAGTGAGGAGTTATAGCGCCAAGTCCAAGTGAAGTAGCACCACTAAATGCAGCAGCATCTATTTTTCTCATTGTTTTTGTCCTTTCTGTGCTTTGCAATCCTTGAAACTCTGCATGTTAAGCTGACTTTCACCACTGATAGACAAAAAATCTTCACTTAACTGCCTATTGTCAAGCCCAAGTCCATTTTAATAGCTTGAGGCAGCAGATGTGAAACTTTTGCCCACAGTTAAACTGTGAGAACTGGGACCATGCTGGCTGCATGCCAGGATCCCTGTCCTCCCTAAAAGGGAAACCTGGAAGCCATGGACCCAGATCTGAGACTGGGAGGAAAGTGCACCTCAGGGAGTACACAACACTTCCCAGCCTGTGAGGTGTTCAAGCAGCACGAATGGCTTCAGCCCTGGCTTTGGGTCCCTTCTTCCCTTATGCTGAAGAATAAAACCTGCCTGGACTCCAACTGCTTCCAGAATGTTCCCGTTCAGAGGATTTTGCAAGAATGAGGGTGAGAATAACAAAGGAAAATGGAAAGAGGATAGAAGTGTTTGCAGCAGAGCTGGTTGAACAGTCATAGGAAATCTTGGTCCCAAGGATTGCATAAGAATTTCTTGTCTTTACTCTGGACATCATTACTTGTTCCTCATGTTGCTATCACAGGAATCATAAGATACATTTGAAAGCATACATTAACAATATTGCTACATGGCTTTGATTTTGATAATTAACTCCTTTTAACTTTGCTTAATTCATTCCATTTAGTTTTCTTTGGAGATTTTTTAATCAGTAAACTTTCTGTAACAGAAGTTCTTCAGATAGCATATTTTTTTATCAAGCTGCTATGGTTACTGACTATTCTGATAATGACTTAGTATCCTGTTATTATTCTGAAAATTTCAAGATACCATATTTTTTTAAAATTATAATGCAGATATATTTATTTATGAGTAATTGCTTAAATTTTTAAGTTTTTAAATGATGATTTTTTTCTCTGAATAAATATTTTTAATAAACATGTCCAGATTTCAGTAAACATAGGAGCTTCCATTTAAACATATTCTCTGCTCCTGGGTTCTCTATTAAAAAATAATTTTCTATTTTTTATATGACAGCTTTCATTACATCACTTTTGAATAAAAATATATTACAGGCAGGCCCCATGTTGCTGATCCATGTTTGTGTCTGCAAATCACAAAGTGGGAGGGTTTATGGATTTTTTTTTTCTTTGTTTTTCAACATTTACAGTGATTCCCACTCATAGAGTATCATGTAGTCTCTCTATGCAATACAGAATGGTGTCTTTCTTATGTCATTTGCAATATCATCCATTATTATACTCATATTCAATTAGCAGTTATTTTACATATGCAGGAATTATGTATATTAAGTAATTATGTACGATGTTCATAAATAGCAAAATATTCTGAAAAGTCACATTTTTTTCTTCTCTAAATTTATTTCACCTGTGAAAAACTGATCTCAGACTCTAATGTTTCTTCTTCCTTTGTTTGTTTTATATCTATTAATGACTTCCTCCTCCTTTTATTTTTTTATAACAACATTGGCTCAAGAATGACTACTGAAATTGAATATAAATATGAAAAACACACCTATTAGATTTAAACATGAATTACCTCATTCTATCCCTGGCCTGTGATCCCTTTTCCTTTAGCCTGCTGTGTTTCTCTGAATGTATTCATTTTTGGAACAGCTAATTACCATACCAGATTCTCATTTAAAATGTAAGAGCTTTCAAACAAAATAAGTTTGATATTCAGACTTTAACAGCAAAACGCATCTGGATGGCAGAGGCAAATGAGAGATGTGCAGCAGCACAAGTACAGACCACAGTTTTTTGAGAAAAACTAATTGATTCTTCTCTTCTGTTTCCAATCTGAGCATGGCAGCTGTATTGTCCCTTGCACTGCGGATATGTGACACAGTGCAAAGGTTGACACAATGCTGGGAAAGCAGAAGAAAAGTGAATGGGACTGTAAAACTCCCTCTTTGGGCTCAGTGGGGAGTCTTCAGAGTTTACTTCAGCAGAGAGGAACTCATTTTGAATTTTGCTTAAACAAAGCAACACAGTAAGGGGAGCAAAACTGCCTCTTCTCTCTTTGTGTGCATCTGTTTTTACTTTAATCACTCCTAGCATGAATATTGTACAGTTTCTCATCCCATGAATATAAACAAAACTGGTACTCTCTTTTCTTCCTACAGGATTTCAAGCAGTTCTTCAATGTTTTTCTATTAGTGTCTGCATGTGTCAATCCATTATTCAACTGCTCCTACAAACCATGTGTGCACACAGGCACACATACACTTGCAGCAGATAATCACAGAATTAAAAACTACAGGAAACTCAGTTACTCTGTCCAAACAGCTGTAGGCACGTTCATAATTTGCACTTACACCCATCTATATCAATGACATTTTATTTCACCATCACATCTCTAGTATCTACGGGCCTAAGTTGCCCTTCTACTAATATACAGTCCCCATTTTATCATAGATAACAGACCTTTCGTGTTTTGAGGAACATATATAGCAGTCAGTCTCAAAGGATGCCTATTATTTCAGTAGGACTTTTTGTTAGTGCGCCTTTTTGTTAGTTTTCTAAAGCATCATGAGGGATTATAAAACTAATCTCTCATCTCTGGAAAAATTATGTTTAGCTTGAAAAACTATACTGAAAACAGTATATGAATAGTCATGCATGTACTTTTTAAATGCAAATAGATACACATTACTTTTAGAATCCCCGGTCCAGTTTACTGAGTCTTGTTGGGTTAGTCAAGTGAAAGAATCATGCTGTCACTACAGAAGGTGTTGATTTGTTGACCCATTCAGTATTAGCCAGGATTCTAGCCCTAAAAACACAGGAACTCAGGTGAGAAGTAGCTTAGGTGCCCCCCAAAGCTTTAAGTTTCTGTCCTCAGTAAGCAAGGAAGCCACTACATGTCTGCCACAAATCATTATTAGTCCTCAAACATGACTTCATTAGCTACCTGCAGTGTAACTGCTAAGCCCACCACCAGTTGGAATTCACCCAAAGAGCAATGATGCTAACAGGAATGAACTAAATTAGAATCACCAGTTAATGTGACAGCAGTCTACAGAGATTATTTTGCTGTTACAAAAAAAAAAAGACCCCAAAATAAAAAAAAACCACAAACCACCAAACAAAAAAACCTCACCACATTTGTGAGAAATTAAATACGTGCATCAGGTATCTCTCAGGTCTCCTCATGCCTACAGTTACCCACATGCTCAAGTGCTTGGGTGTCCCAGTGCTAATGGTGACAAACATGGCTACTAAAGTGTCACTGAAAAACCTAGGGTAAAGCAAGAACCTCTTTGACAATTTTTGCTGTCAATGAAATGTTTTTTCTCACCAAAGTATTGCTCAGATTGTTTGTCTCTGAATAACATCGACTGTGGACTTTGTGCAGTCAAAAATGATATGAAGATACAGGGCTAAGAGAGGGGCTTGATTGCCTGTGCTGTTTAATTGTTAGCACCCTCCCCTGCAGTTTTGATCTGCATCAAGGAGCACTCTCACGGGCAGTTGCTCAGGCGTGAACAGGGGATGTTTCCAACGGACAGTGGGATGCAGGGGAGACCAGGGCAACCGTGCCCTGGCACCAACCCTATGGGCCAGCAGACAGTCCCCCAATCTCTTTGTTTGTTAGTATATTTGCAGACAAAGCATACTCTGAGGGTGCAGGTTTTAGTGTGAGCTAACCATTAGGTCATTTGAAGAGATTACCTTTTGTCCATCAAAGCAGCTGGGACACAGTGAAGCCAAAAGCCTTGGCATGGATCTGACTCTACTGCTGCCCTTGGTGCCCTACTCCCCGCCTGTCCAGGCTCCGTCACTCTCAGTTCCTCTTCTCCACTCTGCAACTGGGCAGGAGACTAATTTGGCTGAAACTGGAGAGGCACAGATGGTACCAGGGTACTGTCTCCAAACATACCAGCTGCTGTAAACCTTGGAGTTTTTGTCAGCATCTCCAAAGTGGCTCTGTCAATAGTCTGTGCAGTGGAAAGGGAAAGAGAGGTGAGAGACAATGATTTCACAAGTTCTTGGTATTAAGTGAAGCTTTTTTCCCCTTAGTATTTAAAAAATAGATATTCAGTAGACTCCCAAGTTCCCAGCAGTTTTGCTCTGAGCTACAGCAGCACATTAAAAGAAGCTTGCTGAAAGGTAACCTTAGAATAGAAAAGGACTGGCATTATTTTGGTGTTAAAATGGGTGGAATGATTCATCAGGAAAGAAAATATGTGGCAAAAACTGAGGTCTTTCTAAGACATCTGGTGTTTGTAAACAATGAGATAGAGTAATCCACTGGGTATGGTTACTGTTCCCTCCCCTATTCCTTGTATCCTCTGTTCCTGAGGAACAATAGTTTATAGAATATTCAGAGTTCAATCTGAGAAAACAAAAAATTAATTTTGTCCAAAATTAATACTGACCTAAGAAGAAAACAAAATAAAAACATATACATTTTGATTTTGACACAATCAAGTAAAATTTTTTTTAATATTATTACAGTTACTTCCCATTTATTAAATATAAAATAAAAGATCAGATTAAGGATTGTAGATGTCTTAAGGCAAGCAAGATTTTTTTTCTCATACTGTCCATTACGTTGTTCTTGACTACATTCCTGAGGTATATCATAGATCATAGATCCAAAAGTTGCTTCTACTGTTATTATAAGTAGGTTACAAAACTTTTTATAGAAAGTAAAGAATGTATGCATAGTTTACTCCTACTACATGTGTATCTAATCAATTAAGCATATACTTGCATGTTTCCTGAGATATACAATTAAAATGTACCTTTATTGTTACAGAAAAAACTCAAATAAACAGTAAAACCCATTCTCTACCCTGGTTATGAGCATACTTTGCTTTCTCTCTGTGAAAATATAAGAAATAGGAAAAGATAACATTTTAATATCTCATTTTTGTCATACTTGAATAGCAGAAATATTGCTTTCCTCTCCCCTACTAATGATGGATCAGTCACTCATTTCATAAGTGTGCAAAATCCCAAGAAATTTGGTATGTTCTTCTTTGTAATAATTGATTTGCCAGTTCTTTTAAAGACAAACTACTTGATCTGTCTATCCATGCATGTATCCATCTATCTTTTCATTATGTTTTATTTCTTAGGTTTTTTTTACCTTG
>VZTJ01003851.1:241709-300671 GCA_013397795.1 Orthonyx spaldingii
TTTTTGGGGTTTTTTTTTTTTTTTTTTTTTTTGGAACTTCCAAGAACGTGGAAGATGCAAAAGAACAAATTTTTTTATAAATTGTCTCCAGGAAAGCCTTCTACTAGAGTTTCATATGACGTGCCAATAAGAATCTATAAAATTCAGTCAGAAGTTCTTAGGCATTAGAATCCTTCTTATTGATGGGTCTTGGGGTCAGATTCAGATAATGCTAAGGGATTCTTCACCTGAGAATGAGCTTCTTCAATTACCTGGCCTTCTTCCCCAGCCAACAGATAGTTTTATGAGCAAGTGTTTCTGCCTTAGCTATCTCTGAAATTACACCCTGACAATGTTAAAATGATGTGATGATCTCAGGTCCTGTAAATCCCAGTGCTAACCTGCTACACTCACTGATTAGTCAGCCCTAGGATAAAAAGAAAGACAACAGTTGGACTAAAAGGCAAATGGTAGGGCCTGAGTAGATTGAGAAATTTTGGCCTTGGTTACCTGTTTTCTTGCCAATGTTCAACGAGCATGATATTCCCACTCTGTCCCAGAAACTTTGTTTTAGCCTGTTATGAGAACAGTCAAGCAACCTTTTAGCCTCCTTTGAGGAGAACTGGAGGAGTGGATAAAGTGTATTGAAAAACAATGCTCAGACACTTTCAGAGAACATCAGGAGTGCTGTTAAAAATGCCTGTTTCCTGGAATCAGTATATTTTGTTTGGTAGATGCTCCAAGACAGCAGTAAAAACACTCACATTTTCCTTTGGGTATGTACTGTCAGGAAGGTAAAATTTAAGGGGGAAAAATGTGAAAGTAAAATTTAAGTATTTTTGAAACAGCTATCCTTGTCTTTGGTAGTCTGCCTGCATGTTGCAACTCTTGGCATGGAAAATTGAAAATTAACAAAACCATTCCATATGCACAAATAAGTTCCATGGGTATTTACCTAGTTAAGTTTTAAAACCCCAAATTTGATATGTATGCCTAATTCTGATGGGGATATATGGTAGAAAGTGATACAAAGTGGCATAAACCCTAAATTGGATGGCCTCTACACTCCCCAGAGCTAAATAACCAAAGACCAAAACACAAATCAAAAAAACCCGAAAGATAACAGGACAATAGTCACAGGAATATCTTGTAGAGGTTTTTCCTTATTACACAGAAGTTGGAAGCACAGAACAGTCCACTAACAACTCTTTTTAAGAGATTTCTAGTATGATTTCCCAAATTAATGAAGTAAGGCTAAAATTCTACACACCAGAGGGTTTTCCTGTCTTGTGGTTTACATGACTAGGTATTCTAACAGCCTGTGATAGATACACACCAACCACAGGGATGAGTCACACAGAGGAAATTAATTCATCATTAATGAATATGAATTCACTTGAGAGACATCTTAGCAATTGAGATGGGTTAAAATGTGTCAGTGTTGCCAACAAGGAAATATACAAGAAGTAGGCATGGGAATATTGCCCATATTTTGCTGGCTCTAGAAACTTTTTACGGAAGGCCTACACTTAATTTTGTGTTAAACATTTCAGATGCAGCCAGTTGGGAATAACAATAACACTACAAACATTTCCTCACTATTGAAAGGTAAAATCCAAACAGAATTAATATCAGTAAATCTCAGGGCTTTTTAACAGCGCTTTCTATCTTTGATTTGAAATGCATTTTGTGCAGTTGATATAGAATGAAGGGGCCAAGATAACTAGACTATAAAAGCATTCATTAGTATGCCATGAAGATGAAGTTCAGCATTAGTCTCTAGCATTAAGCTGCACCATCCTTTGGGTTTTTTGCATACAAAGATGTGACGTATATATTTCTGATTATGTCCTGCAACATTTTAAAATATTATATGCCCTGAAGCACTATAGCATACAAATCTTCCCAGGTTAACAGATATTTTATAGAAAGCAAGACCCTTCATATCTCCACCCACAAGGAGGTTGTAATTTTGGCCAAAAACATTGAAATATTTGTTGTAAGGAAAAAGAAAAAAAAAAAAAAAAGAAATTATTCAGTTGACATGAATTATTTTAAGCTAAGCAAAACACTGAACTGTCCCTGAATGAAAACATGACTTTAGATTAGTCAGTTAATTGCTTTTCAGTTTTGGTAAATGTGAATGGAGATGAAAGATTGTGGTGGAGAATGGAAAGTGAAGTTGGCGAGGATGTTATGATCACCAGTTAAGAAAGGGTCAACTGGGTCCACAATACTGGTGACTGTAACAAACCTATTTTTTTTTTCTTTAACCAAATTTTCAATTTAGCTTTGTTCATAGCTAATTTAGACCCATTTGATCTTGGGTCAACTTCATCTCTTGGTTTAAAATATTTATTTCTGGGCCAGATATTTATCTAATCTTATATGTAACACAAGAAAAATTTCCACTCAGTAGGGCTTTCCATTTTATGACACTAGCTAAACTTTGCTACCTTTTCCATTTCTCATAGCAAAGGTTTTTCCCCTCACCTGATGCTATTCCATGTCTACATCTGCTCCACTCTTGAACACAGATGGACAAGAACAGCAAGATTTTTTTCTTCCTTTATAACCCAATGGTTATCCCCTCCATACAAGGTTCTTGTGGTTCACCCAGCATATCAGAGGAGACATTTTGCACCATTTAATGGTATGTTTTATTACTTGCTAATGCTCTTTAAAATTGGTACAGACCCTGAGCTGCATTCACTGTTACTGCAATTTCAAACTGATCTCAAAGACTGGAGCTTGGAGCCACAGCTGAGTTGTAAGGGCACAGTTCTTCACAAGGCTAAGGTTGACCAAAAGAAATTATGCACTCAGCCTTACATCTTCTGGCTAGCACACAAAAGGAATAACCCGTTTGGCCTTTTCATTGTCTAATAGCTAGCATTTTTTACCCAATTTTGTTGAATCAACACTCAGACTGGAGTGACTACCAATTGTCAACAAGTTACTTTAAACACTTTAAAAAAGTTTTCTTTCTTATTGCTTCCTTGTGTGTGGGTTTACAATAGAGAAAATTTTATGTGTGTAAGTGTAGCCTAAATTTGGTGGTTAACCAGAGAGTGCTGGGCTTCATGTTCCTGTGTTTAGGTTTCCTCCTGTGCCCAAGATGACCCACTAACACCACAGCTTTTGAACTATCCTGAAATAATTTCTGTGATCATGGTGTTGTCATGTCCAGCATTGTAAGGTCAAGAAGGGCTTGGGACAACTTAAAGAGAAAAGAGACATCAATACATTCCAGTTGTCTGCTTCCCAATAGTGTTTTACCTGCCAAACAGCACAACATGGTGCTCTAAACACTAAAAAGCCCCTTAAACTTACTTCTTTTGAAAAATGAATGTTTCTAGATATGTGAAAGACAGAATTCACAGCATGAATTTTGGTGCACTGTCAATGCTTCTGTTACTGGGTGAAGAATATATATATATAAGAGAGGAACTGTGGCTCAAGATCTGAACAAGTCTGTGTCTTGGTCATCCTCTGTACAGAGAAATGTAAAAACCCACTGCTGTGCTGCTGCCTGCAGGCAGTGACTTTTCAGGTACTTGAATATCTCAGATTCACAGTAAGTAACTGGATTTGTCTGGGTGGTGACATTCAGTTTCCACAGAGAAGTTTCTAGAGAAAGACAATTTTTTTTTTTTTTAAATTCAGAGAAGGTGTACTTAGTCTTTTATGTAAACCTGGAGAGAAAGAACACGCTGGCTCATGTATTTAGTACTACAGCAAGGAGAAATCCGCAGTCAGCCTGAAGAAGTCCATGAACCCTCTGCTGCCCCCACACATAGGGGAAAATTAAGGTGATCCTGGTAGAAAATACAAGAGAAAAGTTGCACTGCAATAATTCCTTGACTCTTCTTTGCCCAGAGGCTGCTACATTAAGGTCCAAAACATATCTGAGTTTTCATGTACAGTAGAGAGCTCTTCATAGAAAAAGCTATTCACAATTGTGGTCTGATGTGGAATAGCAATTAACAATGTCACTTATTTCAGAGCACTCCAAAAGAATGTTTTATATTGACTTGTAGCCAAACCAATAACATAGGACTTCAAGGACTGTGGAAAAAGAAACTCTAATATTTCGTGTTTCATTTCATTGTTGTCTCATTGTGAGAATTTCTATGGCTAAATATACCTCTATATGGAAGGTTAGTCCAGAATGTTAGTCCAGACTTTATTGGGGCATATGCATTGTGCATATGGTTGGGCACTTCCTACAGCACGTGCCTACAGCAGCTCTGTTAAGCAATATCAACTATTAAGCAAGACTGTAGAACACATTGATAATTCTCCTCTAACTGCCAATACCCAAATACATGCAGAAAGACAGCCAAACTACCTTCTTCATAAAAAGACGTGAAGCAAACAATAATTTGTAATTGAAAAAAGTCCCTTATTTAAAAAAAAGAAAAAAGCGCTACCCAAAAGAAAATGTGCCTAAACTTCATGAAGAGAGATTCTTACATTTTTCCCCTTCAATAAGATTGACAAATGCGGGTGTATAAAGAGAGATTGAAGAGAGACATTAATTCAATCAATATTTTGTAGCAATATCTTTATTTAATCTTCCCATGATGAGAAGACTGTTTTGAATACCTTGAACTCTGTTGCCTGTGAAAAGACATCTACTGAGATTTTTGTGGCCACACAGAGTCCAAGCTCCCAGGGCAGGCAGTTCTTCTGGCAGTTGTGTTGCTGCTGTGGGAGCATTCTGAGGGGTGCCTTGTACCACCTCTTGTCCTGAAGGACCACATGGAAGAGATGATTTGGGGAAAGGCTGGATTGATGTACAGCCACTTTGCTGTGATTTGCAGAGCCAGCATGCAAAGACAGATGGATGGGGGAAGAAGTGAAAATAAAAGCTCCATAAAAAAGGGAAAGTGGAGGGAAGGGATGTGTAATACAGTCTTTATAATGGGCCAGCGCAGCTTCATAACAAGCTGGAATGTAATGCTAAACAAACTACAAAGTGCTTAATTTTTTTTCCTTCTTCTTTTTACCCGAGCATGTTAAAAGAGACAGAAAAAATTTCAGGCTTTAACAGTGATCTCTGAAAACACCTTGCTTCTCATGAGAGTCTGTCATAGCTCTCCCACACCCTTTGCTGTCCAAATAAACATTGCAAGGGAATGTTCTTTACATTCCCTGTTGAGCATGTATAGAAAAGATTGCTCTGGCACAGCCTGCTCTCTGTTGACAACAGTGTTTCCTGTTATTGTGAAGGAGTCACGGGCCTGCCTCCAGTCCAGATCTGGGAGCGGTGGTATCACAGATGTTTTTTCAGGTGTAAAGTTCCTGTTGGCCACACAGGCCGTTCACACAGGATAAAATGGGTGTCCTCAGCTTGGCTCAGTGTGTCTGTTTGCTCAGTGCTGTGCTGAACCAGCTCCTCTTTTTGCAGCAGTGCTGAAACTAGGGAACATGGAAGGGAGTTTAAAACCCTTCCTGTTGCATATAGGAAATGTTCTGAAAACCTGAGATTTCACTTTTTGTGTTTGTCATGGGTCAGTTAGGGCAGGGGGAGAGAAGAACAGGCAATTATGAGTTCAAGGACTGCATGATAGGACAGACTTTCTTTTTGCTGGAAGAATGTGGTTGAACTTTCTCCCTGAAGATTTATCCTGTTGTGATTTCAAGGACCCTTAAAAAAGCCAGCCTTAGAGAGCCACCCACACAAGATAACAGCATAGCAGCTGCACAACAACGCTATCATGGTTAATGACTGCAAATACAGTGTAATATTATGAAAAGGTCACTGTGAGAGGGTATCCTGCTGTGCTAGAGCTTATGCAGGTGCTGTGGGTGTATCCATAATAGTATCATATCACTGGTGGCAGGGAATTATTCGATACCAACCTTCTGTGTGTTAACCCGGAGAGAACTCTGCATTCCATAAACTTATTTAACCCAGACATAAGTGGTTTTACAGTGCAGTAGCTACTTCACTGAGTAGAAAACACATTTCACTGTCACTTTGACGTACTGTCAAAGTGTGCTTTTCTTTTTCTTTCCAGTACAAAATCATTCTTACTCTGTAAACACTTTGTGTTAGATATGTAAGAATATTCCTTCTTAAAATGGTTGTTTTGATGAAATGTGGACTTGCCTGATATTACTTTTCCAGTAAAATGTGGAAAGAAAAACTGTGGTCTCCTGTAAAAGTGAATAACCATTGCTGAATTGTGTTTGTTTGAAAATAAAGCTGCGAGGCCTGGGACCAGCTATTGCAATGAGGGCAGTCTAAAAGTTCAGATGATCCATTTCTTCATTCTTTCACTCAATTGTTTTTTCACAATGGGTCTTTAGTTTATTGGAGACATTCCTGAAGCTGACAGAACAGCCAATACTTCGTATTAAAAAGCAGTTGTTAAATATTGCACATGGGAAAATAAATGGTTATTTGGCATGTTTCTAAAATGTCATCAACTCTTCTTTGTTATTCAATATATTTGCATCATTCTTTGGTGAATTCATATGAGCAGAGACCTAAGATCAATGGGAAAACCCAGAAAAAAATATGCAGTAGTGCTGAAGAGAATTATAATAGTTTCCAAATATTCCCCATGTTTATCTCTCATTTTGAAATTTCAACACATTCTGAGAAATACTATAGCTGTGGAAAAGAGATAATGATGACAATGCAGCTGCACTTTTACCTACTTTGTATTTTTTTTTCATCCCAGAGAAAAGACAACAAAGGAGGAATTTGGTCTTTATCTAGTGCATCAGGAAAGCCACCAGTAAGTTATTCAGATAAAATATTTCTCAGCTCACACCTATGCACACATGGATACACACAACTCTATGTGGGTGTGTGTATTCTTATTTATGAACAAGCGTCACTAATAGTAGGCTTTTGTCTGCTCCAGTGATAACAAGTGAAAAGACTAGATCTGATTGAGTTGGTCAGACAATGAAACACTTTATTTTTATGCACCATCTTTCATGCAAACATATCATGAAATTCTTCAAAGCCAGTTTATCTACACATTCCTGAATGGTGCAACTAAAGTGCTCAGCTTTACAGGAAGCATCTGTACATGTTGCAGGGCAGGGGTGAAGATGGAAACAATGGCCAAGTTTCAGGAGAATGATTGAGTGCTGGAAGACTGGGAAGTTCATGCAATGGAATGAACAGTTTTTTTAGGCATTTGGAGAGGCTCTGCCCACTGAGCAGATGACTCCTGGAAGGAATTTGAACAGAATTAGTGGGAATGGCTATTTCAGATGGCAGAAGGAATCAAAATAGAAAGCCAGTTCCTTAGGCCTGGACTGTCTCCTTTCAAGTTTGAAACATATTTCCTTTCTGTCTTGGATCTTTTGTATCCAGGAGCTCCAGCTCCTCCAGGAATCTCCAGCTTGTAAACAGGCCCTGGCTGAGTATTGACTATTAGCACCAAAAAGAACATGTTACACATCTAAGATGATAAATTTTAGATCAGAGGTTTGACATTTTCTATTTTGGGCACTAGAAGACCCATATTCACATGATAAATATCAGAAAAATTGGCTTGATTTGACAAAATCATTATGTGGAACAGAATAAATTTAAATTATAGAATTTATACTTCAGTTCTTTTCATTATGAGGTCTTTTGCTATGAATAGGTAAAACTACATACACAGTGTATGTGCAATAGATGTGATTTTAAGAAATTATAAAAATCTCCAGTTTCCACTTGAAAATAATAGGTACAGCAAGAGTCTGAGCTACAGATTTTAATAATGCTCTGAGAAGTTTAATCATTATATGTAAAATTCAGTTTTGAATTACATGGTGGAAATCCCTTTCACTCAGGCAAGATACTTATAATTATCTTGCTCATTCCTAATATTTTTCTCTCTTTTGGGCTGTGATGCCCCTTGTTTACTCTTCTTTGTTGTACAGTTTTTCTCCTGCTTCAGCTTATTTTCTAATCCATAGTAATGTATTATTGTTAGTAATTCTTTCAGAGGATATGGGGCATTGCTCTTCCATTTGTAGTAAAAAAACACCCCAACACTTCAGTATACATGTAAAAAGGGGAATTTTCTGTTTTCATAAATGGAAGTTATGATGCTAATAAATTTCAACATCAACAAAAACCAACCTCTATAATTAAGAACTTAAACACAGAAACAGATCTCAGCTTGGATCATCAGTAGTCTTCACATCTTTATGTGGGTGAAAAATTACAGAAAAGGGAAGTTGAGTAAAGTTGGTATAGGGGCCTTTGGTTTGCTGGGCTTCCTCCTGTGCTGGGTTAGGTGTTCAGGAATGCAGGTGATAGCTGAGACATTCTTTCACTCTCAGAGGTTGTGCTTAGCTACAGGCAAAAAACAAGGGACCTGACTGTATATAGCTTTATGATCTTAGAACAGACAAGTAATGACTTACTGGTGCTTAATAAGTCAAGGGACATGGGGCATGATAAATTGAATTTCCAGTTATCTATTCAAAAACAGATGGTCACATTTCAAAACACTTTATTGCCAGTATGCTAACTTGAAAGGTCACACAGTGCTCTCAGCTGAGGTTTTCTATTGTTTGAGGTTTCTGCTTGCAGGCTGAGAGCAATATCCTGCACATTTTTTTAGCCTGTGGTGATACTAGTCACTTTAATCTGACATAAATATGGCCTGCCACCCCCAACTGGATGTTCTCCTTGCTCTTTTGGATAGGCATGAGATTTGTGCAGCTGGTTGGTGATCTGACTCACCCTACAACTGCTAGTTCTGGTACAGCTGATGATGGTGAGAATAGGCAAGCTGGGGGAACATGGGACCATCCTCTGTCAGCAGGCAACATTTACATCAGATCACAATGTCTGACAGAGAGTGTTAAATAAAATCATCTTCAGCTTCATGGATGAATTTGAAATATTCTGTAGCTTGGATGGAACTCCCATGCATTTATTGTATTACTGCCAAGTATAATTAAATCTGTGGAAGAAATTTCACAGCATGAAATGCTAAATCAGACAAAGCAAGCTGTGGCATTCCTAACAAAACTATACCTGGATCTCATGGCAAAAGCTCTTTATGCTAGCAAATAATCACATGCTAAGTGGAAGAATTTGGAGAAGCTTCAAGTTTATTGTTCTCCTTGGTTTGTTTACCAAGGCAGAAATGCAAGTAATTAACTGTTCAGTCACATCTAAACCCAAGTAGTAGGAAAGAAAAGATAATAGAGGGTAATAAATCCATTTCTATGTCCTGTCTGATTGTAGCCTACCACATTTCTAATATCTTAAAATATTTATACAGTAGCACAGAAGTTAGAGATGCAGAGACTTTTGCAGTCATCTGTTTCAAACATCATTTCTCACAGTTCATTTTTACTCCATCACATCAGTTTTCACCTTTTCAGATTCATCTAGATAGTTCTTTTTTAAAATTATTTTTATATAACTGCTCTATCATTCTTCATCACCTGATTTTTCCAGTTCTCTCAAAAAGGCCTAGGTTTGCACCCCTGGCCAGCTTTCAAGGGTTGTTTTCAGTCTTTTCAATTAATAAAGGCTCAGGCACACAAAAGGGAAGAAGAGTCTCCTGATGATACTAAGCTACAGTTTCTGAGTTTCTGCCTTTTACCAGCCTTTCTCCACATCCTCTCCAAGGGATATGCACACACAGATTGTGAAAGAAAAGGTATTTAAACTGTAACCTCCAAAGAATTAACTGTCAGACTGTGAGCTAAAAGAATTAGCTCATTTCTGGCAGTGGGCATTTTTGTTGCATGATCAGTGACACCACTTTTCCTCTTTCACACGTAGACTTGCTAGATCCTTTTTAGTAGGTCCTGTTACATACACCCAAGCAGTAGTGAGTACCACAAGAAGCATCTGTGGCAACACAAATCACTTCAATTTTCTCCTGGCTCCTAACATAGCGGTTTTTTGTTTGGTTGGTTCGTTGTTTTTTGATTGCTGTTGTTGTTTTTTGTTGTGGTGGTGGTGGTGGGGTTTTGTTTGATTTTTTGGTTTTTTTTTCTGGTTTTTTTGTTAGTTTAGTTTTTTTAAACCACCTGTTCCAATAACAAACATACTATTGATTTCTCCCATTTAAGAGAGCACTGCCTATAATCAGTGGTTCTAGGAGCAATTGTTTAGCCATGCTGAGCACTGTTGTAATGCTATTGTCAACACATTCCTAGAGAGTAGGGGAGGCTTGCACCTCATGTCACCAGTACAAGCCTGCTCAAGCTCTGCAACACTCTCCAGCACAGGGTTTCTGCTCCCCTCTGTGCTCCCTGACAGCACAGATGAAACTGGTCTAGTTTTTGTGCAGCTAATGGACCTTCTTCAGGTGTCTGTCCAGAGCAGACTTGTTTGTGTCTGTGCACACATGTATGTGATACAGCCTCAACCAGATGATGTCTAAGAAGCTGCTGAAGAAAGTGATGAAATAACCCATTTCCCCCCTTTTCCTCCTCACAGCAAACCTCAGAATCTTTGGAATGAACTCAGTGGGATGGCATTTTCTTCACAAAGAAATAAGCTAGATCTCAGAAATTAGTCATTCTCCTTATTCTCCGCAAGAAGATGGGGGATGAACACTGTGAAACAATTAAGTCCACTGAGATACTTCTGACATCTTCCCAATTACTTCAGGGAATACTTCTGTTTTCTTATGATATCCCTATTTTTCCTGTGAAACTTATGCCTCATAGATACTGTTTTTTTCTTTCTTATATATTTCATTGCAATTATTTTTTAAATGTCTTGAACAAATTACTGGAAGTATAAAGATATGTGTTTCAGATTCCTTTAGAACTCAAATCCTGTAATTATTTTCCTTATAATACACCTGAATTCTTTTTCTGACCAATATTTTTGAAACCATCTTGTCTACAGGGTTAAAAGATATAAGTAGCTTTGCTCTTTTGAAGAGCTGTCTTTTTGCATAAATTCTATGGTAATATCTTCTTTTTCACAAAATTATTTTTGTGCTGTTTAAGCAAATAAGTTACAATTTTGGAGTCTTTTTTTTCCAGATGTCTACTCATTAATCAGTGGTTAAGAAACACATCTCAATGCTGATGTCTGAAGAGAGCTGTAGTCAAGTAAGGATTTTGATTAACTTCCTTTTTTTTGTTTAGTTTGAACAATACCTTCCCTTATCCTATTTGGGTTTTGCAATGCCTGAGGTTTAAAACTGCTATTGAATGGACTATTATTATCTTGAAAAACACCAGGAGCATGATTACCTCTTGTGAAGTTAGTTATACTTGTGTATGGCACATGAAAAATGGAATTTTAATGTAAATGAGTAGACAATTATGGTATATAATTGTAGTATTTTCCATGCTGCCCAGTTTTCAAATTATGATGTCCTGAGGTGCAAAGGAATGTGAAATCATGCTCTTGGTTAGGAATTCTTAGCCTTTTCAAAGGAAATTTCAACCCATAATTTCTTTTTTGTTTTAATTACAGTATTCTCTAGTTGATGCAATTTAGTGTAACCTGACCTGAGTCAGAAACATTAGAAAAATCTTTGTCTTTGGAATTACAGTTATCAGCTCATACACTTTGGCAGTTATTTCCTGGAGGTTTTCTTGCTTTGGTCTGCAGTAAGTAGACAGTACATACGACAAACTGATTGTTGTGGAAATGCATGATCAAGGTGCATGTTTATTCCAAATTTTGGAAAGGGAATCCTTTTGTGTACTTTGATTTACAGATGTTGTCTCTGAGTAAAGCATTTCTGTCTTCATATTTATTTGTATCAGTGTTTTCTACTTTTAACTAATGTGAAGATATTCAGTGGTAGAGAAGTTTAGAGCTAGCAGTATGTTCAGCTTTGTACAATACTCAACAGCACACAATAACTGCCCTGGAGAGCTAAAAGTCTAAAAATACCTCAGCTAGTGTTTCAGCTTTTTTCAGCCTTTAACATTCTCAAGATTTTCTTATTGTTTTGTCTGATCCTAATGAAACCCAATTTTAAACTGTCAACCAAAGCAAATCATCTTGGTTCCTCTCTGAAAATAGTCTGGTAAAAGGTAAATTATTCATTTTTAGATATGATAATATGTGTGGGTCCAATCTAGCATTCACTGCAAGGCAGAATCCCATTGTGATAGACCCTTCTAGGTAACCTTAATCTTGCCTACCTGCTCCCAGTAGTGCCAGCAAAACATTTGCAAGCCCTCTGGCTGTATTACCTGGCTTCTCTCTGGCTGTAGAGCACAGTTTAGTTGTAGCAAACTGCTGGAGCTCTGATTGCAAATGAGATCATCTGGGTAAGACGTCCTGATGATTTCATGAATATATGTGTGTACTCTGAAGCAATGAGTGTTATGTTTCTCTAGTGAATCTCATTTCAGAGCTGTGCTGTGGGTTTTTTTTGCCATCATGACTGTCAGAAGCAAGGTGAAGATGAGTGTGATCTGCTAGCTTAATACCAGGCAAGGGAAGGATACCAGGAGGTGACATCATGTGCTAATGAAAAGGACTAGAGAAGAATGAGGAAAAAACAAACTTTAACAGAAAGGCTTTGCAGTCCATTGGATACTGCCTCTTTTTGCTGTGGATATTTTTGTAAGTGTTTCTGCCTCTGTGGTTTCTCCTTTCTAAGAACAACATCAGTCAGCACTGAACTGTGGTATCTCAAGATTCTTTCTAGGGATTAAGCTGCAGGTTTAATTTTTGGGCTGGCATAAGGACCATCTGTTCAGTGTAGTTTGCAGGCAGAGTGGAGATATGTGTGTTGTGAACATACAGAACACACTGCAAGAAGAGAAGGCAGAGAATAGACTTTAACATCTTATTTTCAGTTTTGTTGTTAATTCTGTGGTGCTTTAAAGAGAGTTCTTCTAAAGGATGAAGCCATCAAGTCCTGTTCTATACATGGTGAGTTAAGGGCGGACAGTTTCAGGTTCCTCTTCAGAGTGGTTGAACTGTGTGATGACTTACAGGGTTGGTAAGAAATGGAGGCATTCTCTGTCCCAAAACTACTACTATGTTGTGGTGGCTACAGTAACTTAAAGCTTTTGCGAAAGGGAGCATTTTACTCTGTATTCACACCTTTAAATTTCCCATCTCCTCACCACATACTTTGTAGTGACTTCGTCTTCTTCAGCCCCATTCTCATCCCATTAAATCACTGTATATAAAAAATGGCTCTTTGCTGTCCCAACTGGTATGAAAATTATGCCATGAACAACTGCAGGAGCCTGGCACACTTTTGTGTGTTTCAGATTAAACTCTACACCCATATTACCCCCACCTGACAAGGACTGTTTCATAAACCAAAGCCACTTCTCTGCCTTGGCATGATCCTGGATTACCAAACTAGTTCTCATGCCGTCTTCTACAATTCAGCCTCCATCTCCTCCATCATACACAGAGATAGTCTTCACCTTAATTTATTATTCTTATTGTTTTCAAAGATCTAAAGTTGAAACTTGGATTTAAAAAGTGTATATCGTGTCTCTTGGCAGGAAGAGAGAAAGTATAAGGGGACTCAAATCCAAGAGAAGATTGAAGAGTTAGAAAGACAAAACAAGGAGGTATAGAAACAGTCACTAGCTACACTGTCACGCAGAGGTAGCCTCTCTTGCCGTTCCTGCTCCATCTGATGTTAACACCAAAGATAGGATTTTGGAGATTCATGAGAAATTCTTCAGAGATTCATTACTGACCTTAAGGTATGCCTCATATTCCTTAGCTACTGACCTTACTGATCTGTCTCAACCATTCACTCTTCATTGGAAGCCTTATTCTGTTATTTCTGTAAAAGGGTTAGTAAATGTTAAGAACCAGCTGAATGAATGTTTAGGGCTTGAAACACAATGGAACTCACTGAGAAAGAAAAATATAGACATTTGTAAAAAATTGTTATCTGTTTTCAACATCAATTTGGTATGTTTAGGAGGAGGACATGTGATGGAAATCCTTACCAGAAACAGCTATGCATTTGAATCACTGAGAGTCCTGATCCACAACCTCAAGGTGGCTAAAACGAGATAACTATAAAACTGTGAAACTTTGCATATCTCTTTGTCACATACTACTTGCATGGACCTTCCTCTGACTGCAGATCTAGCTTAGCTGATTGTGTATTATCCCCTCCCTAATGAATGATAATCATTCTTTTGTGTGCTGCTGCTGCTCATAAGGGGGCCTGAGCCCTCCCTGTGGGGAGAGGGACACACATGGGTAAAGGAGAAGCTGACAAGTGGGCGTGGGAAGGCTTCACGGTGATCCCAAGCCAGGACTGTGACTCATAAGTCAGAGCCTTGCCTCTAGTGAGCACATCAAAACACGAAGAAGCAGATGGATTTTAGAGCAGTTCAGGTACAAAGAAATGAGAAAACATCTTGGTACCATTTTCTTCCTGCTCCTCACAGCTCTCTAGCCCTATTAGGCCTGCTGTCTGAGCTGCCCCATGAGCAGACTATAGTGTCTTTCAGTCAAATTAATTTGCTGAACAATCTGTTTTCCTTAATACAGTTCACCAGATTGTGGAGATTTAATCCAGGTCAGGCATGGATGCATGATCCCAACTCTGCAAAGTTAACTGGAGAGTGTGATATACATGATGGCTTTATTCTTTTAGGCTGGTTTGCACTGGCTTCAGGACAGCAGACCATTTCTAACCCAATATGAAGATAGAACAGCACATACAGAGTACCTGAGGTAATATCAGGTCCGCTAGGACAAAATTAGTTATTTAGCATTGTCTAAATCAAGCTGAAGTGGCAGAGAGTTTGTACTATTCTAATGCTCTGTGCTATGCAGGCACACAGTGGCCCTTAGAAAACCAAGGTGTCACATGTTTGAGTTTATTGTATCTGAAATAAAATGTGTGGTCTTGCATTCCAGAAAAATGATGTCTTTATAGCAAGAAATTGCTGTGCATCCACTCCCTATTATGTGGGATGATATGTAGGCTATGTGGGAGTACTGGGGAGAACAAGCAGATGAGAAGTCCATTGGCTTAGGGTTGCAGGAGAACAAGATGTCTGGCATGCCACACTGGTCCTTCATTCTACAGGACTGCTGTCTCTTGCATTGTGCTTAGGCACTATCTGGAAGACCTTTTGTTCACCCCTATGATATGCTACTCTCCCACTTTAACAGCTTTTGGGGCTAGTGGTCAAGACTGTTAAAACCAGCAGGACTGGTCAAGCCCTGCTTAATTTTCTAGAGTAGAGATTATCTGAGTGCCTAATCGTAAATGGAGAAAGAACTTTATAGTACAGCAAGTGAGATGGATGTTAGACCAAGGAGGGTCTGGTGCCAGATTTAAGAATATCACTTAAGTGCTTCCTTAACTTTTACATCAAAGCTCATGTGTTCGAGAGATTTTGAGACTCACTTCCCCCAAACTTCTGTCTGGGTGGCTAATGCGTCACAGTACTCCGCATGTGTACTGCGTAATAGAAATCACATTTTTAGATATCATTTGGCATCTAAAAAATTCCTTGGTGGTATGACTTTGGTCTATGAAAGCACTTTGATACAGGATGTGAACACCAGCAAATTGTAGCCTATCTTAGAAAGCTTAGGTAGCTTGTCCTAGATTACTCTTCAACCTTTTCTCTTTTGGTATTGCAAAGAATGTTTTCAGGAATGTTTTTCTTCTGGTGTTTCCATTCGTAGCAATTGAAGCATTTCATGCTCTTTAAAGTTGTGTTGCAACTGTCTGTCTTTTGTAGATGCATGAATGGAAGAAGAGACATTCTCAGAAAACTCAATCCAGCCTTGCCCATTAAATTAATTGTGTTTTTCAGATATATAGCCTGGAGACAATTAGAAAAGCTTTTAATCCAATCTGCCCACCCCATCACATACAGATTTTATATTTCAATGGTATTGGAGGTGCATAAGTCCCAATTTTTTTCCTTAATCCCCCATTACAGTGCAGCAAGGGACAGTGGTGGGACTGGCAATTTACAGCCACTCGATCCACTTGTACCCAGAGGGAGATGGGATTATTCTGCTGTTTCATCTGGAGGGGCTTTGTAAAGTCTTCTTTCCCCTGACAAGCCTTTCCATTTGTCAACTTCTCACCTATACGCTAATGCTTTTGGGATCTAGGTGTGAAACCAAAAGGAGAAATGCACCTGTTTGCATAGTGATTTTTTTCTAATGTTAATAGTGGGAAGTATTATGTAACTTGACTTTTGCAAACAACTGGAAGTTTAGCTTGGCAAATGGCAAGCAGCCTCTGCACAATATTGTTCCCTGCATGTGGAAATTCCCAGCATGACTGATTCAAAAGTTTAACATAACTGACACCTTGCTGGAAAAAAAGTAGCTGTGACAAACTGAAATGAAGTATTTCAAAAACTAGGTGCTCGGACATTAATCAAAAAATGCCAAGAAATTTTAAGTTGCTCATTCAAAAAGGGCAGAACAAAAAGAGAGGAAAATTTTCCTTTTCATGTCCCTAACATCTTCAATTCAGGAGAATGCTGCAGTGGTGGGTTTAGTTCCTTTATACATCAAAGAGTATCTGTAACTGGTTCTGGAAGCGGGTTAACATGTGATAATTAAATGACTTTAAATATTAATCATCCTATTTAAAAGTAACATCAGCAAAGAAAGACATCCTTAATATGAGATAAAATTACATTATAAACTTTATTCCATAAAAAATGGAGCTTGTTCAAGTGTTTCATTGAGGCCAAATGAGAACTGATCCAGTGTCTGAGTACATTCCCAGGGTGCTATGAGGAAGCCGAATTCTTTTCATAATTGTTTGCCAAACTTCATCCAAAACACACAGCACACAGGCTTAAAATGCATTTTTCCTGTCGTGTGTCTGTGTTTATGGGTGAATACCATATAGACTTTGGTCTGAGCTTTGCTCACCTGAAAAAAACTGGGAGAGGACTCCATTTTTCAGTTAACTGTTTCCTGTTGAGCAGACAAAACATGTTCGTCTTAAGGAAGCAAAAATGACAAAGTTTTTTAAGGTAAACAAGCAATTTTGTTTCCTCAGGGTGTGGAGTAATTTTGTTTTTGTTATTCACATCTGGATAAAAAGGACAGATTAGGTATCACTGCTGTTATTTTCAGCTTTTCCCAGGGAAATAAAGACAGGGTTTGAATAGAAAGTATTTATAAAATTTGAAGCCTAAGCTGACCCTGAAGGCAGTGATCAACTTAAAGATTTGTCCTATAGTAACATATTGACGTGAACTTTGAAATGAGGCAGATGTGCCTGATTGACACAAAGTCAGGCAGGGCTGTGTTCTGAGAAGGGACTCTTGAAACTGATAAAACTGATAGAAAACTATTATAAAATTGCTCTCTTTTACAGTTGAATTTACCAGTGGTTAAGGAAAAAATTGGAACATTCATGTAGATTGTATTGCATGGATACGACTCTGTACAGTGTTCTCTCCCATGCAGAGCAGTGACTGCAAACTTTCCCATAGGAAATTGACATCAGTAATAACACATTGTTTGGTTAATATAGGAAATTCGTGAATTCTGCTATTGAGTTTTTTTCAGGTCTTTTTTTTTTCTGAAAATGTTGCTTAAGGCCCAATTCTGCTGTTCTTCTGCCAAAACACATTTAACCAAATGAATGTTGAATTTAGTTCTCTGTCCTCATTCAATTGTTTTTTGAGTTAAATATTCATTGACTTCAAGAAGAGATTTTCGCTAAGAGCTGAATTAAACTAAGTAGAAACATCAGGACCCAGCTAAGATACTGACTTCTCCCACGTCCTTAGAGCTCAGTATGCTGGAATTCATTAACTCTTATAAAATGCAATGCTAAAAGTTGATGTGTTATTGAGTAATGACAAATGGAGAGTTACATACATGCATTAGGTTACTTGTTTCCGTTTCTACAATGCATAGTAGGAGGCTGTTTCCCTGCATAGCTTTTGGACATCACTTATGACTGCAAAACTGTGATGGTTAAAAACTATTGGCAGGGAATTTGTAAAACTCTCAGTGCTCTGAGTGTCTTGGTCTGGGCAGGTGGTGAAAGAACACGAAACTGGCTGATCAATATGAATTTCTGAGTCGTTCTTTTTGCCTTGATGCAACTTGTAATTCAATGATTAAGTATGAGGAAGGAAATCAGAAAAACATTAGAGAGGGTTGTGTTTTAAATTCAAAAGGGAGTGAGCGAAATGGAAGAGAAATTCCACTGCTAAGTTTATTGACTCATTTCTATACTGGGATGGACTTAGCATTAGACTAGATGTGGTAAAAAACATGAGAAGCAGAATTTGAATGTCAGACTGCTTCAGGTTTAAAGTAAGGCAATTTCAAGAATATTCTCCTCTACTCCACATGCGCATGTTCCCAAATGATCAGACGACCGCTGACAGCAATGAAGTGTGCTGTAGTACCTACCAAGCCACTTGTAGAAGTGTCAGGGCAGCAATAAAAGCATGGACAGCAAGATTTTATATCAAGAAAATTCTCCTCACATATGGAAATGCTTCACTGACTTGCAGAATTAATTCCCCACATTATGCCCCTGTTACATCTTAATTCTGATTAAGGGTAATTGTGAAATCCGAGTTTCCTAAGGAGATATAGGGACTCTGTCAAATTTTCTACTGGTCTACATGCCATCTATTTGTTTATGCTTGTGTAAGCACTATTTACATCAACAGAAAAGGGTTGTTTCTTCACAATGAAATAGTAGTTTGAATTGCTCTGTGCTCCGTTTGAAAAACTCTGAGAGATTCGGTTTCTTTCGAAAAACAGATTGTTAAGACTACATCATTGGTATGAATATTTGACTTTTTTCCATGAATGGATTGTAATAATTAAATAAGATTTCTGTTCTTTGTGTTTTTTTCATGGTTTTGCATACGTTTTCTGCTTGTTTTGCTTGAGACTGTTAGCACATAGGGACCAGAAAAATAAGACTGTATATTGACCTAAGCAGATTCACTCCTAAACAAACTATTCCTCAAAGATTTCCAGAAGGCAGCAGCAGCTCTTTAAGAAGTATCAGCCTACAAAAATGTTGTTTTTCACAGTTAAGCAGACTTTGGTCTAAAGCTGTGCAAACAAGCCTCTGAATCCTTGTCGCTTCCAGGGACTGTTTTTTGGGTGTGTGCTGATCTATAAATCAAAAGGATTTGAAACAATGTAAGAGAAAATGTTTAAAGAAAACAAATACAGAAGGAAACATTTTTCTCTTCTCCCTCCTGCAGATCAGGGTACCTTCCAAAGAAGTCAAAGGCATTACAGGGATGCAAAACTTGAGTATGAAACAGAAAACTCAAGAGTGCCTGGTCCAAATCCCACTGAATTAGTGCCAAACTTGTCCTTGACCACAGTGAGTTTTTACTGAGATCCCATGTTCTGATTTTTACAGTCAGGTTGGCTGCCAAATCACAGTCCACTTCAGTCTGAAACAGGTAAGACACAAATTGGAGCAAAAGAAAGTTAAAAATAAAAGAAAGCACCAGATTGATGTGGATTCTGCCAGGCCCTCTTATAAAGGGTACGTGACTCTTTGTGAAATCATGTGTAACATTGGCATTGCATAAAGAGCCCAAATGGCTTAAAGGCTTTGGAGTAGCATTGATGTGAAAGGTCCTGGCAATGGGACACTTTTTAAAGCCCTGCCAGTACTGCAAGATAATACATTCACAGATATTCTAAACCAGGCAGCTTATGATGGGTCCTACTCTGCTGCTGATGTCAATGGCAAAACCCCTGGAGACCTCAATGGTGAGAGAACCCAGTGGCAGATGGTGATGAAGGGAATTCATTTGCTCTGATGGGTGCAGAACTAACTCTGAACAGTCCCATTTCCTGATGCTGAGTGTCAAAATCCACCCTTGTGTTGCTGATGGCTGATATAAAAATGCAGTAATAAAAGTGCTGCCTGCCTAAACACTAGAGTGCAGCTGGAGGTGAAATCTGTGTGTATGAGAATACCTGTAACAAACAAAAGTTGTTTTCATTACAAGAGTTACTTGGAAAAATAAATAAATGGCAAATTTGTTCTCACTGTTCTTTTAAAATAGAATTAGGATGATCAATTTAGAAAGAAAAAAAAAAAGAAAACTAATAAAAAAATACCCAGTAGTCATTTAAACAGCTCAAATTTTATTTGGTTTAAATAATAAAAATATAAGAAGAGATTAAAGAGATAAGGCTGGATCAGGTGGTGTTAATTGCTGATTTTAGGTGGGGTTTTTTTTGGTTTTTTTTCCCCTCCATGCATGTACTGACACTTACAATACTATCTAAAAGGAATATAAGGAGCATCTTAGTCCATTATCACCAATTACTCATTGAATAATCTGTCTATGAGGAAAATTGCTTCTCTGAAAAATTGGTGCAAGTTTATCCTTTGCATTCAAGTCAATGACAGTGTTCATAGAAAAGCTGTCCCAATGCAGCCATCTAGTACTCCTGAGATCTATGAAGGAACAGATTTGGTCCCTAAGGCTTTCCTTTGTAACATTTTGATTAGCCTGCAAGAGCATAAACAGTACATAGCTTTGATGAGTGTTAAAAAGTCCAGCCAATATCATGGCTTCAACAAATATGTGTGTGTGTGTGTGTGTTTGTGTGCGTTACAAGGTGGTGCTTGGGTCTGCAGTTTGCTCTTTGGTCCTGATCACTGCCTGCCTGCACTGCACAAATCTTACTCATTCTTGAGCTCCCATTTAGAGTCCATCAGCTGCATCTCTTCTGAAACAAACCCCGGCTGCAGCTCTGGGGGAATCTCACTCCAGGGACCACTACAAATAAGCACTGTGGCTAAGACTGCACAGTCCTGCGTTTGGAGTCTTCCAGGAGACTTTGCACTCGGTCATCTCCAGCACATGCAGGGCATGCAGGGCTTAACAGTATAAAATCATAAAGCTAATATGCTCCATCACAATCCTCATACTGTGTTAAACCCTTTGAATTTAATAAAATACACAGAAAATAATAACTGTTTAATGGCCTGAGGATACCAAACAGGGCCCAGGAGAGACCCAGGGCCAAGTGCTATGGAAAGTGAATGCAGCCAATGGCCTTCACCTTTGGGTGAAAGAGCATTTAGCAGGGTAAATATTTACCTACTCCAAGTGTATGTTAGGCATGGCTAAAAGGAATCTGTGTATGAAAGATGATAATTAGCATGATCAAGCCTTCAGTATATTTTTCAGGGCTACTGATTATAGCAACTGATGCTAGCAGTCAGAAGAGTAACAGGCTGTGAGGTTAGAAGACGTCAATCTCTTGGGAATTTCATATGGTAATTTCCTATTTACTAAGAATAAGGTGCCAGGTCACTGCTAGTTTAGATTGGGCCATTAAGTATGACATACTATCACCATTTCAAAAACTGCATCTCTCTGACAGTTTGTATTTTCATCTCCAAACTACAAGTGTGACACTATGAATACTGAAAACATAGGAAGACATTTAATTTGGTTTTCCTGTAAGAGAAAATGAAGCCTTTTGGAATTATATTTGGAGTCAAAGAGGCTGTATGTTTTGTCCATCAGATCTCCTCAGAGGTTTCTTCTCCTGTGATATATTTATCCTGCTGGGTGGGTTAGTTTTGGAGTCATATTTCAGCATGATATAACTTTTAAGGCAGATCAGGGAAAGACAGAAGTGTCCTGGTTCATTGGAACATTTCCACAGGGAAATGTCTGTAGTCCTGTCAAAATAAGACACTCTCATAGGTCCCATTTTGCAAGAAAGAACATGTGCTTATCATATCCCGAACAGTGAAGATGATCAACTCATTTGCTAGTGTTTGTTAATCTTATGCCACTGCATTGCAATTCTAATAAATGTTCCCTCATCTTTCTCTCACATCTTATTGCTTACATCCTGAGGTGCAGGAAAGTGTGTATTTTTTTTTTTTTTTTGATGGAACTACAGACGTGCCTCTATGGAAATGCCCCTGCATAATGATTGGACTAAATGATAATGTAGGCATTTTCCAACTGAAACAATTCTTTGATTCCAACAGCTGCAGAGAAACTGTATATGAGGTATTTTGTCCAGTCATTGATAAGTACAAAGAACCCTGATTTCCAGAAGTACTGCTGTGAGACATCTCTAGTCACTGAAAATGTGATTCCACAAAGCAAGAAAGTCATCTCAGTCCTTTAATGTGATGGTGAATTTTCATAGGAAACTTTTAGGAGCCCCTGAGGGTCTCTTCCACCACATTAATGATGCAGTTTAGCTGCACCTGCAAACCATTAAGATTACTCTTTCTAATCCGGATGACAGGCCACCAAGGTTAAATCTGATCAAGGTTCCTTACACCCCCTCAGAGCTCAATATATTTTAGAAACTGAACAGAACTCACTTTCCATGGTATATAATGAAAAAGAAGGACTAAGCTAAAACACTAATCATGGAAGGTGTTCACAAGCCAGGCATATTCTTAAAAAAATTAAATGCTGATAAATTCTTTTCTGGATTTTAGTATGTCATTTCATGACACACTTTCCCTGTTGTTATATTTGCATAATGAAAAGATGAAGCAATCAAGAAGTTTTATGCTTGAACATGTAAATCTTTTACAGAGCAGAAAAGCAAACCCAGTGACTTCTTGAGCTGTTAAAACTAAATCTTTTATCTTCTAAAGTTGTTTACGTGCTTCATATCTGCAAGCCAGAAAGCATAACCCACAAAGCTAGACTTGTCCCCATGACCCACTGACTTTCTGACATCTTGAGGTCATGCATCCGAAGCATGCACAAGCAGGAAACACAAGGCTTCTTCCAACCACATCCTGGTGTGCCTGTAGTGTAAATCAGGGCTGTGAGAGCTCTGGGAAAATTCATCTGGCAAGCATGCTATGTTTCTTTTCCTTTTTCTTATAAATTGTGCTAAAGGGTTTGAGCTTAGTTTGAGTCTAATTAAAATTAATGAAAATTAAATGTAAGGGAAAAAAACCAAAACAGAGATCACCCGTAAATGATTGGTGGTAGGGATGGAAAACCTGTATATTGAGAAATCACTTAGCAGGAAACTCCTGTACCTCAGGACTGATGTAAGTGATAAGATGCAAGAGAAAGATAAGGGAACATTTATTAAAATTGTAATGCAGTGATGTAAGAGTGACACATACTAGCAAATCAGCTGATCATGTTAATCATTCAGGATAAGATATGCACACATTTTTGCTTGTGGAATGGAACTTATAAGAGTGTCTGTTTGGTGGTTTTTTAGACAGAACTACAGATTTTTCAAATTTCAGTCCAAAAAGAGAACATCTTTTCTTTTATTATCTAACAATTTACTTATATAGCAACTGCATTAATTCTCTGCCAGTCATATTCCTGTCATGTCAGCCAAAGCTGGAAGGAATTACTCAGATGTCACTGATCCCTACTGAGAACCTACTATTGAAGTGTCTCACATTGCTCTTAAAAATAATCAGCTTTTATGAGGCCTATGTGAACAAGAAACAAACAAGAAAAATGAGATGTAAAGGAAAAATCAGAAACTGCAAAGGGATTCTATCAGCATTTGGCTTCAGGATAGTCAGCTGAGATTCAAAGATAGTAAATTATCTTATCCTATATGATTCTCACCCCTGATCCAGGTTAAAAATTAATAGTATGAAGTTTCAAGGTGCTCATTTGAAGATGAGTCTGCTGAACATGGTGCCGCATGACTGAATGTTGAATAAATAACATGGAAGGAGAGGGGCAGTATGATATTTAAAAAAAGGATGATTGCTGAGATACATTCCCACACAAATGAAATAAAATCAGATAGGACCATATTTCCTGCTCTGGTATCATTGATATGTGTTAACACAATTATTTGATTGATATGTAAAGAGTTCTTCTCAAAGTGTACAGTATGTCCAGCTGCCTCCTGCCCCCAAACTACAAACACTGACAAATAAATGGTTGCTCTTTTCTGAATGGCACAAAACAGTTGTTGGTATGATTGAGATAGCTATGAAATGGATTGGAGAAAGAATTATGTCCTTGCACCAAACAGGAAAGGAAATAATACACAGAGACTGTAAGTTCAAAAATTTGTCCAAGAAACAGCTTGGCAAGACGGACTTATGCAACTGCATTTTTAGTTTTATTTACAAAGCAAGAGCAGGTGCAAGTCCAGCTTGACAAACACAATAAAAATTCTGCATGTTTGCAAGTTCTAAGTACTGCAGCACCGAAGCACCCAACTGTTCAGGCCTTGAAGATTTCAGCTGGATAGATCATCACATTTATGATCTATTGGCATGGAACGAAGGTTGTCAGCAATACACAAAACTCATACCAACATCCAATGAAGCATGAAACTTCCAACTGACAAGAGCAAGATGTCAAACTGGACAGAAAGAAGTAAAGCTTAGAGAACACAAGTTCAGTAATAATGGATAAGGCTGATGCATGGGATCAGAGTAAAGATGATCTCAGCCTTGGTACATCCCATCACAGCCAAACTATTCTTTTGACCACACAGCAGTGCAGCAAATGTTGCTGGAAGCCACTTACCTCTTTCTGACTATTCAGAATGAAGGACTTCCACGCATAATGCAATCTTGCAAACTCACATTCTGAGTTCATTGTCTGATTTGATGTAATACAGAAAAGTTCCATCAGCTGCACATCAACAATGCTGTAACTAGCCCAAGATGTTGCTTTATGACTTAGCTTTGTTTTATTTTTCAAAAGATTGATGAGAGAGGTCTGACTGACGTCATTCAAGACATGCTGTAAATATTGAAATTTTAATATTAAAATTCTATAATGCAGCTCTGCCCAGATGTTATTTATTAGAAATAGATCATTGTTTTCTTTATTTGTGTTTTTTTATTTGGCAGCTCTTATAGTCTTTCCCGTAAGTAAAAAGTAAAAATTCCATATTTTTAAATCACAGATGTCTAGAATAGCTGCACTCAGTGTAGTGCAGAGGGTTAACACAGTACATGGATGGGTGCCTCTAAATGTGAGCTGAGCAAGAAGCCCTCCATGAACAACCTCCCCAGAGCAAGACAGCAAGTGTGTCAGTGACACTACAGAAAAAACCTTTCCATGACTGTGTCTGTAGCTCCCACAAGTCTAACATAACAGTACCTGCAGATTACAGCACTCAAGAAATTTGAAGGCAATAAAGAGGTCATGCAAATGGAAAGATATTTAAAGACTTCTGAACAAGATTTCTGTTTCTCCTTAACAGATGAATTAAAGCAACTTTATAGCAAGGCAGAAAGGCTTTGCCTGCAAGAAAGTTTTGCTTGTGACAAAGAGATGAATAATGAGAAAGGCTTTACCAGGTGATCTGTTTGATCTGTAGAGGTTATAGAGGTTATATATCAACCCAATAATTCAAATTTCTAGTGATCACTGGTTTTACTTCTTTCTTTGTGTTAGAGAATAAGTCAGGAAGCTACTTCTCTCATAGCACATTTGAATTGGTATCAGTCACTGCTTGACTGGCCTGTGTATTTCACAAAAGGCAGTTTTATGAGGTGCATTTTTTTCCCTACTCACTGTAAGCAACTGAGTCTGAGACTTTTTAAAATGACATTAAAGAGACATAAACATCAAGCATGGTACTGTTGAATGCCAGGAAATAAGAATTGAAGACTGACTGCCTATGAAACTTAAACAAATGTTTCCATCAGTAAAATGGGTAAAACAGTTTCAGAAATATGATACAATTAACAGTTGCTTATGCACATGCAATGGTTTACTACAATTCTTTTCGAATCAATACTTTGAATTTTCTTGCAATTTTGGGAGTCAGGTCACATATCTTCTTGGCAGATAGTGTGTGGGTATCTTAGCAATGATTGCATTTCCTGGAGTGTACCATACACTCACTGCAACATAGCACAAGTGTGAAAGAGGGTTATTATCAGGCTTAAATCAGTAACATCTGTGGGTGGAACCATTATAAAAATGAATCATTTAACACTTTGCAGCATTAGTGCACATCCAGCTTTGCTGTCCAGTCACTTTCTCTGCTACAATCCACCATTATTGCTGATTTGGGCAGAAACTGTACTTCCAGTTGTTGAACGTCTATGATTCTGTGTACATTTATGTCTTCCATAGCGTGTTGCAAAGTACTTAGCCCTTCAACTGTTACACCTGTTTGCAGAGTTGCTTTATCAGCCAGGTAAGAAACAATCCTCCCTTCCAAATAATTATTGATCTCAGGCCAAAGCAAAATATATTAAAACTCCCTACAATAGCTGTTTTACTGTTTTTTATTGGACCAGCTGATTTTCTTTAATACTTTATTTCCATTAAGGTTGAACATTTATTGTTGGTGCCACTGTTTTCTGGCTCAGTGGCAGATGTTATGTGATTTAAATGTGGCAAATGTGATTTAAAACAGAAAAAAAAGGATTTATATTTCTGTGTCTTCCCACAACTCATTTAGGTTGCATTTTTCTTCCCTTGCCTTCCCCTTTTCCTTTGAAAGTAGAGTTCTTTGTACTCCTGTATTGGCAGTTCTCTCCAGGACTCTCATTCTCAGATTCAATGTCAACAGAGTGTGTGTGTTGTGTTTAAGGAAATATATGCCCCATTCTTTCTTTCACTCGCTGCTCATACTGTCAGAGAAGGTAATCCTTGTAGTTAGGGGCACAGGAGTAACTCTTACCAGTCTGTACCCTTGGGCATGCCAGTATTCCTCCAGCAGCTCAATCCAAATAGTGGTATGAGCAGGCTCAACGGAATTGGTCTTACTGCTGGTAAACCTGCTTGCCTTGTTGAAAAATCTGTTGTTCTTCAAAGGGGGTGATGAGGTGCTTAATTTGTTCTGGGCTTCTTGTGCCATGCCAAAAGTAAGGTAAAAAAGAAAGAGTTTAACAAAAGGGCCAGTTAAGGCCTGTATCAACTACCTACAAAGAAAATTATTGTGTTTGATGCACTGTTTCCACCTTGGGAAGTACGATTGTGAAGGGAGTATCTCTGTGGAAGAACAGCAGAACTGTTTTTCTCCACTTCATTAAGCACATGAAGGAATGGTATGGAGACTCTACTTCACAGCAGGACAACTAGCACAGCTGAGGATTTGCATCAGGAGATAAGCCTTGCAGAAGGTATCAGGATCAAGAAGAAGTAGTTCTCTTTATTTTATCAAGTTAAAACAATTTTGTAAAATCCTAACTCCTTGATCCATGTGATTACAGGTGCCTTAGGAAAGGTTGAGGGAGCTGGGACTGTTTAGCCTTGAGAAGAGGTGACTGTGAGGGGATCTTATTAATGTCCATCAGTATCTGAAGGGAAGTGTCAAGAGGATGGAGCCAGGCTCTGCTCATGGTGCCACGCAACAGGACAAGAGGCAATGGACAGAAACTGATGCACAGGAAGTTCCACCTGAACATGAGGAAGAACTTCTTTACTGTGCTGATGGCCGAACACTGGAACAGGTTGCCCAAAGTGGTTGTGGAGTCTCCCTTATTGGAAATATCCAAGAACTACCTGGACACAATCTTGTGCCATATGCTCTGGGATGATCCTGCTTGAGCAGGGAGGTTGGATCAGATGATCCACTGTGGTCCCTTCCAGCCTGACCCATCCTGTGATTCTGTGATTCTCTTGCCAGTGAAATTTTTCTGTCAGTGAGTCACAAGAGCAAGTTTATTTCTCACACTATATGCCCCTCAGACACACTCTGGTCACACGGAGATACCTCTCTTAAGGATTAATGTCCTCCTTCATAGTGGAGGAAAGGTGGCTTCAGCCACAGTACACCACACCTCTTCAAGATTTGCACTTGAACAGGAAAAGATAATGGTCCAGCAGGATCCCCAAAGAGAGGTGTGAGGAACAGTGACGTGTCCTAACGGAAGAAGATTCCTGGACTGTGTACGTGCTCTCAGCTCTGTGCCACAGTCACAGTGGGGCTATTCCTGAGTTCAGAATTTCAACCTACACTAGAAATAAAGAGTTTCAATTTTCCTGTAGATAACTCCTACCCTTAATGAATATTAAGTGTTTTATGTGACTGTTTTATGGAGAAAATGTTTTGACAGCATCAGTAGGTTGAGCTGAGGTTTCAGAGTGATTCAACTGAATTGTTTTTCTAAAAACAAAAATTAGAAACAAAGCAAAAAAAAACCCAAAAAAAGCAAAAATTTTGAAAGCAAATAAGACTGCCTTCAGAAATTAAAAGGGCTCATAAAGACATTTACAGTCATTGAAAAAGAATGCCCAATAGGTGGAAGGGTCTTCAACCTAATGCTACTAATTTTTTTTTTAACTTGGTTAATATTTTCTCTAAGTGAATATTCTTTTGGGGCCAAACCATAATGTTACAAAATTCAGACCCATGATCAAAAACAAGTTATTTATACTTTTTCATGATTCCTTTCTCAAGTCTGACTGGCATGATATTTTGAGTTCATAACATTACCAGGTGGGACAATATTGCAGTAGTATATATTATCTCTCAGATCATTCCTAGTATCCCCTCTTCCCCCATGACCCTTTTGCTCTTTCTTGGTCACCTCCCAAAATAATTCTCTTCTGTTTTCTTTTTTGCTGACAGTTTCCATTTAAAAGACCTTGGTTTCTGCCCCTTTGTATTCATTATAGAATGTAAAGTGAGTAATCTCTGATTAGCTTACTTCCTTGTTTTTTTCAGCCAGGATGGTGTCAGTACAGCTTAGGGAATGAAGTTTATTGGTTGCATTGTGGGCTCTCTGCTAGTCAAGTCAAGAGAAGCTCAGTGTTCAAAAGAGTGGAAGCTTGATGTAAACAACTATAATTTATATTGCTTGGAATCATGGTGAGAAAGAAAATTTGCATGCTAGATGTGAATGTGTTTTGTGATCAGGCATGGGTCTAGCCCAAAGGAAGAAGTAAAACTTAGTTAAAATGTCTCAGCTCCCCTTTTGTTCTGCAGGAGCCAACCGCTGGTGTACTCAGTGACTCATTTGTTGAAAGGTATGTTTGGCAATACTCTCAGAACTATTACTTAAAACATTGACATGGAAAAGGTTCCGTCTCTTTCCTAATGAAACAACTTATTTAAGATTCACAAGACTCACAAACCCTCATGAGGGTTCAGTGTTGTCACAAAGACTGACTCTTTAGTGGAGTGCTTGGTGGCATTCAGGTTCCTACAAAACATAGCTTGAGAATATTCTCAATGCTTCTTCTTATCCATCTTATATAGTTTGCTTTGTGCAGCAGATATATTTAACATTAGCCAAAAGTGCAATAGTGTTTAACAACAAGGCTAACCTTTATCATCTGACAAGTCTGATTTGCTGTTTAAAGTCAAAATCTTATTCCATTAGGAAAAGTCACATCAAGTCACTGCTCTGTTTATTTATTGAGAAAGCATGTTCTCACCTTATTTCTCAAAACATTCTGATCTGTTTATTTTAAAATGAAGTACTCTGACAATGAAGCAACATAGATTGCATTTCCCCAAATATTGAATTTATTTCCTCTCAGAGCACTGTCAACTATTGGCACTCCAAACCAGATTTAAATAAGTGAATCTTAGCCTTGCTTGTATCATTCCAGGGTCTCACCCAAGGCCCCGAGAACAACAGTTTCTTTTTGTGAGTATTTTCACCAAATCTTGGTGCCAGCCCCTCACACTGAGGGAGGGGTGGTTTTTGCAGGGCTGGGGGCCAGATGGTCATGGTGCCTGAGATGTGCCTCTGTCTAACCCACCAGATGGGGACATCTGTGCTGTAGTGGGGTCTCCTCCACTGTTCAGCCACAGTGGGCTGGGGGAGCAGCCGTGAACAGCCTTCTCTCTCCAAAAATGTTACTGTGGCCCCCATACTCGTTTCCTGGTAAAAAACTAGCAAACTGCACAGACAGACAAATAAACCAAAACAAACCTGTGACAGTGAATTACAGCAAACCTTCTGATATAAGGCAGTTTACTTAACTTACCTTGAAATGATGAGGTGTTGCAGTGAGCTTTCACACCTGCATTCAGAAAGGGTCTCAAGCTCCCTTGTCAGGGCTGTGCTCTGTGCAGAGATTTTACACTAAACATGTTAGGGTCTGAAGGCTACTTGCTCATGCCTGGAGGTCTTCAAAGCTGCATTTCACCTCTAAATGACAGGGATTCTGTGAACATTTTAGTAAAGAGACAACAATAAAATAATATTCAGTGACCTTTAACTTTGCTGGTAGTTATTAGAACTCTTGTCATTTGGAATGAAAATGAAAAGGGATATTATATGATTTTTTTCCCCTGTTTGATTAAGGACAAATTGAAAGCTGACCTTTTTTTCCCCTGAAAACAGTCATTCCACTTTGAGACTTAAATCTGAAGATTTCTGAAAATGGCTTATTTTTCTAGGCCACAACACCTCTGCAAATGGAGTTTAATGTGGCTGATGTCTGACTGAGGTTCTTGAAAGTTTAGCCCAAAGTTTGGGGCTACAGGAATCTGCATGATTCAGCTGAGAGAGTCATCATGTATTTTCTTTTAGTTTAAGAGTACAAGAAATTAGAGGACTACTTTTACCAGAACTAATTGCATAATCTGCACTGACTGGCTTATCGTTTTTGAGTCTCAAGTCGGCAGAACCTGGTTTGCAGAATGTCACAGTTTTTGTCCGGCTTTTATTTTGTAAAAGCACATTTAGCGTAATTGATCCATTTAATAAAGTAGAAAATTTGTTTTTCATTAACCATAGATAAAATTAATGTTGAGGACCCTATTATATGATTAATAAATAGCAAGAGATTAAATTAGAGAGCCATGCATGGTTATTCATAGACATGCATTTTTTTGAAAGAAACAGTCAAACATTGTTTTTTGTTCTCCAGCCTTACACATATAACCAAAACACCACAAGTCTTTAATTCTTAGCACACAGAAGACAGGATATAAGACATGAACTAAATTCCAACTTACAGTGAGGATTTTGTAATCATTTCCTATCAGGCAACCAGGAATGTTAGCACAGAAGCAGTCAGGCCAAAAGAAAGAGAAACCACCTCCTACTCAGGTTCTGAATTTTAAAGCAAATCTATATAAGTATTCAAGGCCAGATTGCATGAGGCTTTGAGCAAGCTTGTCTAGTGCCAGGTGTCCGTGCCTATGGCAGAGGATTGGAAATAAATGGTCTTTAAGGCCCTTTCCAAGTCAAACCATTCTATGGTGTTAAAACCATCGCTTAAAAAAACCCTAAAATCATAGAATAATTGGAAAATCTCTTAGATCATTGAGTCCAACTATTCGTCTAGCACCTGACACATTCTGTGTGGTTATTCCTGCTTGCAATGCATTACAGGGCAGGACAATTTCACTTTTTTGTATGAGCTTTCATACAAACTCCTCAACTGATGAATGCAACTGAGAATTTGGGGTGTGGAGGGCTGAGGGGTTTCCCAGCTGGAAGATGCCAGCTTCACTACGCTACTTTTTTGAAATGGCCTTAGCTTGGTATGGAAATGGAAATTGCTAACATACTTCTCAAAACCAATCACCTGTGGGAATACCTACCTGACTCTGGCAGGGTGGGCAGTCTGAATTGCACCTTGCAGCAACGGAACTGATCAATCCCTGCAGGGCAAGGGCAAGACATGCAGGCAGGCCAGGGGAAGGTAAACGTGCTCTGCCTCTGTCTCTGAAGGAAACCTATTCTGCAACCTTCGTGTTCCTCTGACACCAGGCTGACACCTCCCCTGGGTACACGGACTTGCATGGCAAGAACTGTGTGGTTCCAGACATATAAACAGATACAAGATCTCTTAAACCCCACAGTTTATAGGTTAATCAGTTTAAAACATGCTTGTTGGAGATTAAATGTTTAAACTATCTATGTTGCAAAAAAGCTATCATGAATTTTCTAAATTAAGCATAAACATTCACTTCACTGTAAATGCTGTGGTCAATTATGCTAAGTCCTGAAAATAACTTTTCTATAAACAAACACTTTGTTAGCGAGATTAGAGGTCATCACTGCTGATACATAGGGATAGATCATTAGTTCTGATAGAATCAGAACTTAGCCAGAAGTTTCATTCTCTCTTACTAAATTTTAAAATCGATACTTGTGCAAAGTGAAGCAACTCTTCTTTAGTAATATCTGAGTTTTCTCAGTCACTAAGATTTCTCCAAATTTCAATGTACCAGGACAAATCATTTAACCTAAGGGATGAGAAGATAATTAATAGAAGGAGAACCTGATGCCAGATCAATAAATTAAAAACACATTATGAAAATGCATGATCACAAACTGGAGTGCAGTTTTTCATTCTTTTTCTATCTATAATTTCTTTTCTATAAGAAATATAAAAATTGTGCCTGAAAAATGTAGTAACAATATTTATTGTACATCATCATATCAGTTGAAAAATCTTACCAATACTGTGATTTTCTGTCCCAGAGATCTTAAATATACAGTGACACTCACACAGTAGAAATTGCTATCTAGCACAGCATTGGTCAAAATACTAAATTAGGCTTTGATTTTCAGTTAAATGTTGGAAAAATTTAAAAAATATTAAACAGGAGGGTTAATTTCTCTGGTAACTGTGCAGTTTAGAGAAATTATCAAGCCACTGGTTCTTAAATGAAAGGCTCCAATTTCTGCCTTAGGTTTCGCAGAATGGCACTCAAGGATACAACTTTCTTATCCATCTAACCATCCACTCATCAAATCCATCTCTCTGCAATGTGTAGAGAAGGATGTTTTGGGCAACCATGTCAAAGGTTTACAGGAGTCCAGAAAAATGATGTCTGTACCTCTTGTCTGCTGAAGGAGTCCCTCCAGCATAGAAAGCCACTAGGCTGGTCAGACAGGTCTTGCCCTTGGTGAAGCAGTGATGGCTGTCCCAAATCACTTCCCTGTCCTTCACGTGCCTTAACACAGCTTCTAGGAGAATCTGTTCCATGATCTTTACAGTCAGAGAAGGTAGGCTGAAAAGTTGGTGGTTCCCAGGACCCTCCTTTCTATCCTTTTCAGTGATGGGTACAGTGACTCCACTTTTCCAGTCACCTGGATTTTCCCCTGACTGCCATGACTTTCCAAATATGGAGAGTGACTTGGCAACTACATCAGCCAATTCTCTCAGGACTCATAGACTCATGATGCAGCTCATCAGGCCTCATAGACTTATGCACTAGAGAATTTTAATATTGCAGTTGATTCTAAGTGATTTAGGAGTTCCCCAAAAATATCGAGTCAGTTGGCTTTTTTACTTATAGGTGCCAAAAAAGTCTGGAGCCTAAACCGTGCACACCTCAATCTGTCTTCTCAAAAGAAATTCTTAAGTAAAAGCTTTCTACCATCTTCTTTCTGACAGTCCTGGTTTTATCTTTGTTAGGTCCTTGTGCCGTTGCTGTTTGTTACCTTCCATGTTTCCGCCTTTGCTGAACCTCCTCCATGTGCGGTATCTGCTGAGGAAAGGATTAGCATTCCAATCTTGTCCAAAGAGCTGGAGCAAACAAAAAAATAGTTAGCATTGTCACTAGCTTCTTGATGATCTTTTGACATGCTTGAAATAGTTTACTTAAGCCATGTAGATAAGAAAATAACCTACCAGGTAGTGCATAGAGTTTGAGTGTGTAACAAACAGAAACGATTGTACTTCTGGTTAAAGACAATGAGGCAATATAATTGTGAAAGGAGAGTGAGATTCAAGAAGGTGATTGATTTCATGTTAAGAAAAGACCAGGTATGCATTCCAGCACAATTTTATATTTTGGATGCAAAAATATTACATTTGTTTTTTATACTTACTAGATGTTGTCTATGGCTTGTTGTCATTGCTAAACCAAACAGCATAGCAATACAACATCTTTTTCATGGTGGAAGAGGAAGTAGGAGATTAGTTTATAAGAAATAAATTGCACGAAACTATAAGAGAAATTGTAAGGGTTTCCAACATGTAGCACACTGGAGAGAGCTTGTTTTATGCAACTTTTCATGTACATATGAGTGTATGTAATGTGTTTTATTAAAGAGGCTCATAATGCATTTTATTTGGTTTTCTCATGAATTGTAAAACAGGTCTCTAGTGCTATATGTTGCAATCTTTCAGTTTGGAGTTTATTTGTTTGGTTTTGTTTTTCTTTTTAACAATCTTTCAACAGAAATATCTCTGCTCTTATAAAATATACTAGCCTGTGCCTTCACATTGCTAATTGTTAATTATGGCTTTATGGATTGTGTTCAATTTTCTTTGTCAAGATTTCTTGTATGGTCCCAGTGAGCGACTTCACAAACATTAAAAGAGACCTGTTGGGGGTGGATATATGATTCCAGTTTGCATTTGAAAACCTGTACATGCGACAGAATTTGTGTTGGGCTTTGAATGGAAGAGTTCACTCTTTTGAATCTGAGGAACACGGCAGGAGTTAAAAGGAGACTGACAGACATGTAGACTAAGCAATGACCTGAACTACAGTCTAAGGACTCTTTTTCATTTAATGTAAGCTGCCCAAGAGCCATCTGTAATCTGAGCTCAGTGAAAGTTTCTTTCACCAATATTTTTTTTTTTTGGAGGTAAAGAGGCAGATTTAGTGAAATCAAAACATTTCAAGAATGTGTTTTGCCAAATCATTCACTAACAAATGTAAACATTCCAAAAATTCTCTGTGAATTACTTTGACACATTTTTAAAATTATATGTTGCCAGTTGAGAACTGGAATGATTTCACATTTCAGAAAATAATATAATTTTATTTATTGTCATTAGAGAAAAAATACAGCCTCAAACTCAAACCAATATGCTCTGATTTTCTGGACTTCAAGGAATTTCCCAAGTACTTTTTTTATTTGTCTCATGAAAAAAAAAATCCAAACAACAGCATTTAAGCTTTTCTATGTGCAAACATCTAGTAAACCAAAGGAATAATGTTTTCATCCCACTCGACAAGCAATGACAGTTTCACTTCCCTTTCCTACATGGGTTGGCATGAAATGTAGGTGTCAGACCAGAGGAGTTCCTTCAGAGCTCCCTGCAATATGACCATGGGATAATTGACCTTGAAAGCAAGAGCCTTTGACTAAAGGATGACATAGCAGTGGAAATCTCAAACTGGTGAGACAATTACATGCAAGGACGAGCAGATGCAGTAGCAGCTTCCTTTTTTTTTTTTTCTGGGAAGCCCTTTATTAATGTGATAATTGATGACTGAAGATTGAAATGTTGTATTTGTCTTCCTCTTGTGTTTCGTAACTGCTGCTTCTCCACTCCCCACACCCACCCTCCCCCAAAAGAAAGAAGGTTAAAGTTATGCTAGGATTCTGTGCCATGGATAAAATCCAGGCCCCTCCTCTGCAACTTCAAAGGGGCCATTTACAGTGGAGTGAGTGTCATTTGGTGGTGGAAGCAGGAAGCTATTTGAGCTAGAGGCATTACATAAATGAGAGAAGAGGTGGGGGAGAAGGACCTGAGGATTGGTGCAGAAGGATTTCCACCTATGAGAGCACGCAGGTTGTTTCAGCTGCTGGGATACAGGAGGCAATTGCAGGGCACTTACTGGCATCCTGGGAGGGGAGTTGCCTTCTGTTGGCTCTGTGCCCTCTTGCCCTGCAACCCCCATAAGTGCTGAGCCTGGGCACAAGGGCTGATGTTCCATTTCAATAGCACACAGAGGGTCATCACACTGAAACTAGGAGTATCCCAAAGTTCCCTTTCTCTTGGGAAAATCTGACTTCACCTCCTGCCCTAGCTCATACAATTCTGAAATAAACCACAGAGCCTCACTTGTGCTCTATGTAGTTTAATGAGCTGAAAAGAAAAATGCCTTTCCTGCGTCCTGTGAACTGGATGTTTACTTTCATAAAGACAGAGTGACCTAGTCCTATCTCATTTGTTGCTGTATACAAAAAACCTCACTATATAACTTTTCTCCATCCTCACTCTTGTGTTTGTGTGCAGGTTTTGGGTGTAACTTATCAAAGTTTTGCTTGCCTTATATTCCTGCAGGCCTCTTTTGTATACAATGCATACTTGCCTTATTTCAGTTCCTGCAGACAGTGTTGTATTTGATCTGCTGCCTTGAGATATGCATTTCTTTCAGAAACCCTAATGTAAACACTGGAAGTAGTTTATAGCTGTGAATCAGCATCCAATGGTCATGATGATTTAAGGCTATGAAGAAGTGACATAAAAAAATCCTCCCTGCACTCCACCTCAGAGTCTTAAGGTGGTTCTCTCTTCCATTCTTGAAGCTACAATTAGAAATACTATAAAAGAGCTGGATTTCTTCTTTCATTTTTCTTCTCTTTTGCTTTCCTTTTCTTTTTTTTTCTTCAGTTTTGGTCAAGCACTGGGAAGTATTTTTCTGCTGTGTTGACTTTTTTTTCTGCCTAGCACATTTGGCTGAAACAGTGTCTTGCTGACAGGATTTAACATGAGGAAGTTTTGCAATATGCTTTATAACTGGTGCAAAATTTGGTGAATGTCAAAAGGTAACTACTGTGATAAACTAGTTAGGTATTATTGGACATATTATTTGAACAAGATGCTTTCCCCTCAAACAAATGCTTTATTTGGTACAGGGTTCTCTCAGGACATCCACCCTAATTGTTAAAATCTACCATTTAACTAGCAAAGTTAGTTTATGTGTGCTTTAAAGAAGTGGCAGAGACAATCCTTGAGAATTGCATTCTATTTCCAGTGGTCATCTGCAAATAAAAGGTAATGAATTACTTCTTTTTGTTTTTAAATGAATTTGTCCTAAAAATCTGAAATGGTTAAGAGTGACACTGAGCAATTAGAAAAAAGGGTGTTGTGTTTTGCTTTGTTTTCAAAAGGATTTGAAGAGTGAAACCTGGTTTTTTACATCTTGTTAGCACATTTCACTGTAGTTGGCAGTCTGTCAAAGATGAAAAAATATGTTTATTTTAGCTGGCAAAGCTGTTTAGTGTATTGGCCTGAACAGAGTTCTGAGCATCTGGATACCTGGAGTTTATTCCCAGCTGTGCCACTGCTTTGTTGAGTGACTCTGACAAGCACCTCTTTGCCTCTTTGCTGCTTGCTTCTCTCCCTTGTAGTTTCTTGTGTCTAGTCAGCTGGTGAATGCTGAGAGCAAACACTTTCAAAAGATTTTCATCTGTACAGCACCTAGTACAGCTGACTTCTATCTCACTTGGGATCTGCAGGTGCTTCAGTCATGCAAGCAGTTGCAGCAAAATTAATAATGTCTAATACAGTCGTTTCACTGTATTTATGAGAAGAGAACTAAGTAAAAGATAAGTGGAGATATTTCCTTTTTTCCTCCTTTTTTTTTTTTTTGGTGTGTTCTCAGAGTCTTTCAAAGACTGGAAAAGACAGATCTCTGGTTAGCTAGGATGTAGTCAGGGAACACCATGCCTTTTTCTGTAACTCTTACTGTGTGTCCTTGCAGTCACCAGAGTCAAAACAGAAGAAAGTATTGTTTTTTCGCCCTCCTAGGCAGGAGAGGAGTCGAGCAAAACCAGGGACACAGCTGAAGGATATTCAGTAATAAACAGTAAATAGTTAGTGATTGTTTCAGTGTCTCTGTAGTTCTTGGAACTCCTATAGCTGCTCCTGGATGTACACGACTAAGCAGTTCCTTGTGCACTTCTGAGGGGTAAACTGCTACTGGTATGGAGAAGTTAGACAAACCCCCAAACTCATGAGTCACTGCTAATATTATGCAGATAATCGATAAGGTCCTTGCATGTTACAACCAGCACATTCTCTATTTTCTTTACTTACCCATCCTCAAATGGGTCTTGAATTCTCCACATATGCTCTTTTGACAACAGTTTTATTGCATTGACCAAAGCCAAGTTACTCCTTCACACGGGTATGAAGGAAAGTCAGACCAGGCCAGGAGCTGAGCTTATGGATACAATTATAAGTGCTCAGAAGTGTTTTCCTAATCTGCTTCTTTTTGTTACTCTTTTGAGCACTGTGAGTGTTTGATACTCTCTGCATGGTCAGTGCTGGCAGATGAGCGCGTTCGCCTCAAGTGCGATGTCCTTGCGGCAGCATTAAACCCACGTTAGCGTTTCCTACAACATGCTGACTTTGCTGGCCAGCAATTTTATACTTCTGCAGCTCTGAGTGAGGGTGAATGTGAAGAATGGATGGCCCTTCACAAAAATGAAAACTGTTTAATATCTGAGCTAAATCCTGAAAACTTGGAGGATTATTTCCTCAGTTCCTCCTGAACAAATGTTTTCTTGAGCTGCAGACTTAGTCCAGATACCGAAATAAGCAATTAGTGCCTCAAAAGTGTTATGTTGTTAATGATTCCAACAGGATTTGCTGGTTCACTATTTCAAATTAACCGATAAGGGCTTGGAAGGCTAACTCTAGGCAATTATTTCAGAAAATTTTGGACAACATCCTGTAACAATATTAATTATTCAGAATTAACATTCAACTGAATAGTTGAGTGCAAATTTGGATGATGTGTAGTAAACAAGATGTGAGATCACACATGGAATGAGTATCAAGGGATGATATTTGTAAAAATGTTCTTAAATGTTCTTAAAGCTGGATTAAGAAATAAATCTAGACAGCTAATGTTTTCTTATGTTTTCCCCACTTTATTCTGCAATTTTGGTATTATTTCAGCATAGGCTTTTTACAATAAAATTTACTTTTTTATAATAAAATATATTTTTAAACTGGTCCTTTGTTATACTGTGTTATGAATTAAACATTAAATTATAAAGTATATTTAGAAAAGAAGCTAAAATTAAAATCCAGTAGTCAACCAACTGTGGTCCTCTGTGACATGCTAACCTTGCTTTTATATGCTTGGTCACTTGCAGTCTATTTTACTAATTCAAAGAATTTACAACATGTCTCTCAGCCATTTCCAGGAATTTGAAAGAACTTGTTTGTTTATTCTCACTTCCAACAGGCTTCTTCACAAAATTCTTCAAAATATACCAAGGACTTTTTCTCCTCTGAAACAAAACGTTAAGCACCTAAAAATAACAATCTTTTTTAATGGGCTAATTAGTGCATCAAATTATTGCTCAGGCCCTTTATCTGAGACTTTGGGTAAAATCCAAATGGAAATGAGCTTGGCCGGTGCATTTTAACCTACATTTGTCTGCCTCACAAAGTCACCACGCGGTTTAGCCCAGTTGGCAGCTCTGATGCAGAGACAAGCAGGGCTGGCATAGCTGAGATGCTTCAAGAGGGGAGGACTACAGTGCTTTGACAGGACTGTGAACACACACTCTTGCTGCATTTCCTGCTCTGTGCGTGCTTCTAGTCCCTGCTCTCACTTCCACCCTGCAAGCAGCATCATCCGTGATTGGGTTATTTGAGACTTGCAATAAAACTGACTTTTAGGAAAACAGTAAAATCATCCTAAACGGGGACATGCTGTAAAATGAGTAACAGCCCACTTCCAAAGCAGAATAAGGATTCCCGGCTTGGTCCTGTTATTTACAGCTCGTGGTGTGCCAAGCCAAGTAGTGCTCAAGCACCTCTCCTGCCAGTGTGGTCATCCCGGGAGGCCATTCCCAGGACACACACTCATGATGTGGCAGTGGTGTGAGCACAGTGACAGACGTGTCCTGTTTGAGTTCCTGCTGTGTTGGGGCATGGGCTCGACTGTGCAGGCACTGGAGTAAGGGTAGTGATGGTTTGACTGCTTTGGCTGCTTCCCAGGACAGCCCTGATGAGGAGATACAGTATCTTAAGGACCCATCTTGTTACAAAACCATAAAATAAATAAACAAACAAACCAGGATACTTTAGGTTCTGTAGCTATTGCATCACAAAAATGGCTGGAGAAAAGGTTGTGTCTTGAGCCAGCCATGAAAGAGGGGACTTACATGAACAAAAAAAAACCTTTTAAAATTCTGCCCTAAGCCACAATTGCATAAACCCTGTGAGATACCAGAGACATTGTAGAAATTCCTTCTTCAGTTACAAATCACTGTGTTTTGTTCACTTTTTCCTGACACCTGATCTCAAGATCCCTGGGATGTTGTGTATCTCACTAACAGCATAGTCTTTGATAAGCTTGATAACTCGTTAACACAATAAAATCAGCAGGAAAAAAATAACTATCAATCTCTCAAGGCCAGGATGAACATCCCCAAGAATGAGGTAGTGAGGAGGGTAGATACTGCTTGGTGAAGCAGCAAATAAACTTTTGCAGGACTTTGAAAACAACTTTTTTTTTTTTTTTTTTTAAGGGATGGAGGTGAATAAAATCAAAGCCTAAAGGCATTCATAAATTATGTCTCATTACTCAAGGGAAGAAAACAAGTCTTGTGCAACTATATTTTCTCAGAAAAAAGCTGCAGATAAGTATTAGCTATTTTATGTCTTGTAAAATATTTGGTAGAATAAAATTTTGGCTCATGTTTTTATTTGTCACTGAAGACTCATAAATATATTAGTATACTTTTTTTTTAGTCAAACCCTACAGAATTTTGTCATGCTCCTAGAAATGTCTTACAAAATGGCCATGGAATATGCAGAAACATTTTCATTGACAAAAATCTAGCCTATTCTTCTTATTTATTTTTAATGGATCCATTTTTCTTTCCACTTTGGAAATGTACTTCAGGAGGGACACTTAGTCTCACACAAGATAGTGAGAAGATATTCCCAAAAGCAGAAAGAATAGGAGGGAAATATTTTAATTTACTATAATATAAAACTATTAGTGCGGGAATTTCCAAGGTTTCTTCTGTTTGCCATTAAAATCCTGCAAAAGAAGTAAGCGTTATGTTTGTATATGATAGAAGTTGTTGCTTCATATTTATGGTCAGAATATTTGGATAACAATTTTATGCTGAAGTAAAAAAGTAATACTGACTGTTGTATTCCTTTTAATAGCTACCAAGATCATGCAGGTTTTGCAGATCTGACATTCACATGAGAGATGAAAGATAGAAAATTTAAAAAAAATTACAATTTTAAAAGAACAACAGTGTTTATATCTTTATTTCAATTCAGTGAAGACACAAGAAAACCAATTTCTGAAAGAAGTATTTTCATTATTGTTTCAATTTTTTATTAAATTATATTTCAAAAACCTGGAAAATTACATTCCTTGTTCAGCAAATTGCATCTTCGGGTCAGAAGTCTTGCATTTGGAGAAAACCACATTTATCTCTCACTTATATCCAATATTCTTTTTCTCTCATGCAATACAGCCAAGACAGCTTGGATTGATATCCTTGTTCATTTTTCAGCTTCATTAACAATGTCAGTGCAGGCAATGCAGGGTTTACTTAGTTAACATCTCCCTCCCAGGACCAGCTACCTTGAAAAAGCTTTGTCAGCTACCTACCTTGTCAATAGGGCACTTGAAAAAGCTGGATTGAAACAAGGTAGATGTCACAGCTGAGATAGTCAGGTAGCTGTTACATAAAACCAGGCATATTTTTCCAGTTCCTTGACTTTTTACAGTATTCCTCACTCCCTACGTTTTCCTAGCAGTCAGGATCATGCAGCAGTGTGGGAGGCTATCCTGAGGAAGTGGGGCATGCTTTGCTAGGGGCACAATGGACTCTTTAGGACAACAGTGAACTCTCAATGAAAAAGGTACCACCAAGCTCTCTTGTGGCATCCCTTGCAGCCCTGTTTTCTGCCATTCTGGGATTGCCTCATTAGTATTGTGAACACCTATAAGCAATCATGTGTACCCAGCACAATATTGCTTTGAGTGACAGAATCGTTAACAAAGTTGAGTCAAGTTATAACCTAGGTGCATGTGAGCAGGTTTCACATCCAGAACTGAGATAGTAGGCAAAGGTCTGCACCAGATGCAAGAAATGCAAATCTCACTTAAGTGTGAGATATCGCTACCTTTTAATAGCTAGGTGGCTGACTAGTGCAAACTGTATGAACTAAAAGAAGACCTCTTGATACATCTAGCCAAAAAAATGACAGGATTATTTACGCAGCCTGCTGTGCTATATGGAAACCCAGTATTTCCAGTGCTGTAAAAGTGCTGAGAAATGGTTTGTGTAGTGTGCTGAATTATGGATGATGATAGTTACCTGTATATTGGGAAGAGGTTCAAAAGTAGGTTACAAAAATCCCATTAACATAAAACCTGGAAGAAGGGAAGAAGAAAGAAGTAAGACTAATTTCATTGTTTTCATGATGTCAGTCTCTAGGAATGTTAAGCTTCAAGCAAAAGTAAATTGTTTAAAAGAAAAACATTTAGAGGAGACAACATAAGAACTAAACAAATAAGAAATGACTGATCTCCTGGTAATAGTGGCAAGTTTTGTAAGCAGGTTTGCAAAGGTTTGAACAGTTATTTTCTATTATTTCAAGAATCAAACTTAAGGTAGAATGTACCCAAAGCATTTGCATTTTAGGTATTTAGGGAATTTAGTATTGCAAAGAGCAAAGTATTGGTTCTATGACTGTGACTGTGGTTGTGCACAACATGTTACATTATTATTGTCCTTGTTATATTCCACATAATTTTACCAAGAGCGCTGCCCTATTATACTGGTTGTCTGCCAGCAGGGACAGTAAATTACTTAAACATCTAAATAGTTGATTAAATATTGCTTTGTTTCCCTTAATAGATGCTTTCTGAAGTAACAGCTGTACTCAAGAAGATTTCTGTCTGGACCCTCACTCTGATAAAATGAGCACTAATAAGGGTGTGGTGATAAGGATGCGGTGCTCTTGCACCAGAGCAACATTGACCAGTTAATGTCATTGTATATCACACAGAATCACAGAATTAGTTAGGTTGGAAAAGACTTTGGAGATCATCAGGTCCACCCTATGACCAAACACCACCTTGTCAAGTAGACCATGGCACTAAATGCCACGTCCAGCCTTTCCTTAAACACCTCCTGGGATGGTCACTCCATCAGCTGCCTGGTCAGCCCATTCCAATGTCTACTCATCCTTCCTGTGAAGAAATTGCTCCTGATGTCCAAACTAAACCTTCCCTGATGCAGCTTGAAACAGGCCCTTTCACCCCGTCATTGATGCCTGGGAGATGAGACAGAACTCAGCTGGGATAGAACCTCCTTTCGGGTAGTGCAGAGAGTAACAAGGACACCCCATAACCTCCTTTTCTCCAAGCTGCCTCAGCCTGGAGAACTCACAGCCCCAATTCCCACAGCAGCTTCTCATAGGACTTATCCTCTAGGCCTTTCACCAGATTTGTTGTACATGGTGCTTTGTGATATATGGTATACCACAGTCTTTGCAAAGGTGTCAGCTGATGCAGAGAAGTGATGTTAATTGCAGGACTATGGTGTCAATAGTAGCGCCAGAGATTGAAGGGTTCACATGGTCAAGTATCAGGCAAATACTTGTATGGAGAATTTCAAAGCTTATTTGAAGTTTTGGTAAATATCCACTTTTCACATCAGACTCACAGTATCTTGTCTATCAGACTACTCTTGATCTGGCCAGTGAAAAGACCGCAATGTAACCAGCAAATCTTATTTCATAGGGTGCATTGGCAACAAACCAATTCTATATGTGGCACCTCTTCTCTGCAAAATTTACATATCATCATTTGCCACTTGTGCTTTAAGAAAAATCAAAACTTATGCCAAATCAGAAAGTTATGGCTCCTTATCACCATCCCAGTTTTCTCAGTGTTGTTACACAAAGTCAATTATATTTTAGCCACCTTAAACAGTCTTCAATAATCATATTCTTTTAATAGGCCAGAGTTCTTTGCTCTCCTATTTCAAGTCCTAATAAAATAGTTTAGCTGGGTTTATTCAAAAATGAATTTGTGAAGATCTAGTTCTTCTAGTTCTAGCAAACAAATCTAGTTTAAGTGCTTCCTTATTATCATCATAAATTCTGTATCACATGATTTTTACTCCCTAGGGGACAGATTCTCAGGTGATCTACATGGGCAAACTATTTACTTGAATATGATTTCAGTGGCTGATATCAACAGAGGATATTGCCTATATATTGTTGCATTTTCCTTTATTGGTTGGTTACCTGACTCATACTTCCAAGGCAAGGAAATGATAGCATGTGGCTAAGTCATTATGCAGCCAGAGCAAATAAACTGAATGTTGATTAAGATTTTATATAAGGTAGAAGTTCTTCACTGTGAGGGTGGTGAGGCAGTGGAACAGCTTGCCCAGAACCTCTAAGGATGCCTCATCCCTGGCAGTGCACAAGGCCAGGTTGGATGGGAGTTTGAGCAGCCTGGTTTAGTGGAAGGTGTCCCTGCCCAAGGCAAGTAGGTTGAACTAGATGATCTTCACAGGCCCTTTCCAAATTAAAACATTCTCTGGTTATATACAATTTAGGCTGTAAAATCTGCACTCTGGAAAAGAGCTGCTCACAAAGAGTGCAGCAATGAAGAACGTGTCTCTTGGCAAAGTTCCTTTAGTAAACCAGAAGGGCTGGATTCAAGTCAGGAATTGCATTTTGGGGGAGGTCCTGCGGTGTCTATTAAGCAGGATACATGACCAAAATGGTCTCTTGTGCCCTCCAAGTCTATTCAACTGTAGTCTGTGAATTAATGATAATTGTGAATAATTTATGTAGAAGTATTCTTGCAAGGCGAAAGCAGTAAGGAATGACTTTTGCAAAACTGAACTGTAAACATGGGTACTGTACACTGGTCTTGCCTGCTCTTTGTTGAAATTGATGGGAGGGGTGAAAATTTCCACCTTTTTGCTGGTGACTGTATGAAGCAGTGCCCTGTTAGGATCAGAACTGCAATTAAAAGACCCTGCCATATCCAGCATCAATATTATTTTCGGATTTGGTTTCCAGTGGCACTCTAAGCTACTGAGTTAAACTCACTTAAAGAAATCAGAATTCATAGTAGACATTATGATTTTCTCCTTATGCTCAGGCATTATCTTTAAATTTTTGAGTGGTATGGATTTGGAAGGGTTTTTTATTTGCTACTTGACTTTGTTAGGAGATGTGAGAGGTTTAGAAGGAAAGAGAATTTCCCAGCATTTGCTTCCCCTGAAGTGTTAATGAATGTTAGAAAATTTGCTATATTATGTAAGTTTTACATCTCTCACCCCTACTGAAATATAGCACAGAGGCCTTGATTATATCACTAATGATGAATTTAGTCTTAGATCATTATCTAAATGTATTATTCTGCTGCTTTCCAGTCTTACTTGAATAGTAAGTAAGCTGAGTTCCCACCCAACCCTTTCTAAGTGACTTAAGAGAAAACAATCTTGCTGAGTTTGCTGCACTGCTTCAGGGAGGGTAAATTGTATAGGGCAAATTATTTTCTGTTGGCCTAGACAAATCCAGTCTGCAGTACCCAAAAGAGAAAAAAATCCAAGCAAGCAAGGATGCCTAAAAGCCTGTGCAGGCACCTTTAACCATTTATTAACCTATTCTAACTGTATATGAATCTGATTTTAGGTCAAGCTCTATTAATTTAAAAATACAATTTTATACTTTAAAAAATAATCTGGCTCTCATCAAATTGGTATTTGATCTCATTAACAAGCAAAGAGAAGGAAAACTGAAGCTTGTTGGATATCATACAATTATTTCATTTTATTAAGAATGAAGTTACTTGCATATCACATGTCAATGGTTTTGTTGTGGAAACCATGGATTTTGGGGGACAGCAACATACAGATCAAGACAGTTCCCTAAAAATAGGAACTGAAGCTTCTAACAAAAAGTGGAAGAAAATCAGAAATTCCTGTGCTGTTCTGTGTCATGAAGGTCATAATCCTGGTTCCTCAAAGCTGGTGGAGCCCTTTGGAAGGTCAGGATCCCCTCAGCCTCACACTTACAGTGAATCCAAACAGTGGGGATTGAAAAGGAAGGTGTTTGCAGCACTTTGAGGAGGCCCAGCCTTCTTCCTCTGCTGTGGGAAGGAAGATCACTGGGGAGATAGCAGAGAGGATGAAGCAGTTTGTGGGGAGAGATGTGGATTCAGTGCATACCTCAGCAACCTCTTTCAACAGGAAATGAAAGCTACCCAGATAAGGTGTTGATTGCCTCACTGACACTGCCCTGGGCTGCAGTTATTGCAGCTCAGGCTACGTGCAGACTTGAAGAAGACTTAAAAAAAATTAACTGGGAAAAAAATCCCACCACACATGAAAATCAATCCCTCTTGTACCATTCCTGCCACAACTTGAATCTAGAGTTCACTGATTAACCTTAAAATGTTGATAGCATCACAAACAATCCCAACAACTTCAGGAATTCAGCAACTTCATACCTTTAACTAGGGAACAGTTATGGCAAAGACATGCAGATAACTAGCACCAACTAGGTCCACACAGGGAAAGAAAAAGCTTAATTGGTCTGTTTTGAAGATAGGAGGTGGATTTTGTTTTACTTTTTATATGTATGCCTTGTAATGCAGTACTACACTGACTTCACAAGCAATGCTTAAATACCTCAGCAGTTTTAGAATTACGGCCCTAAGGAAAAATAAGGAAAAGAAAATTTTAATTTTATCAGCCCCGTAACATGATACAGAGAGAAGAAAACCTAAAATAAGAATTCAAAATGATGAAAAATATTCTGAGACAGACATGTGGTGGCAAAATGTAAGTAAAAAGTTACAAAGTAAAACAGTGATTGAAAGACAGCTGAGTTCACACAGGCATATTAAACAGTGTTGAGTGACAAGTGATAAAAGAAGAAGTTCATGTCCTTTATATTGCTGCAAGCAGAGAACTTAAGATAATGAATCTGACCAAAAGCATCAAGGAGGGCAAAAAGTCACAGGATAGTGTGAGCCATTTGGAGAGTGATCTTCAAATGCTACTCCCTCATCCCCCTTGAGAAAGCCAATTAGTAAAAACCAGGTGAGTTTGTGGAGGTATATATGATATGGGAGATTCTATGCAGGCTGAACAAAATAAAGACAAAATATTTTATGTTGGAAGGAGATAGATTTATTAGTATTAGACTCCTCATGAGTATGAGCCCAAGCTGGGAAAAGAATTTTTAGAGGATCGCTATGATTATTAGTTTCTGTTATTGCAATGTTGTGAAACTGCTCTGAGTCTTGACTCTAGATTCTTCTGGGTATAGTTAGAAGGTAAGAGCAATGGGCACATCACTACTAGTATTTTAGTTTAGAGAACATATGAACCTTGGAAGAGCATATTCTCTTTGTCCTCACCTATTGCACTTTGATTGTCACCATGGAACTGCTTTGGAGACTGTGAAATAGATTCCTCTAAGGTGAAGTAAAACCAAAAGTTGTGCTCCTCTAATGTCTTTTACATCTCATCTGAAGTAAAATCCCTGAAGCACCTTTAGCATGGATGTTGGACCCGCAGCAACAAGTGTTTTGCTCTAGAGAGCTACTGTCTCTGGACCACACCACTTGTTCCTGTAGAACCCAATGGAGTGTAGCTCTTTTCACCTAACTTTAGATGTCTTGATGCCGGCAACTCCAACAGGTAGAAGGAAATAATGACTCCAAAGGCATGATTTATCAATTGGAAAGATATAGCCTCTGCTCAGATTAATCATATTCTAAAAGCTACCATTTTCTCTGCACAAACAATGAGAAGAATCTAAATGAGGTTCTGGGTAGAGGTTCACCCAGTGAACCCTGGTCAGTTTGAAATTATAGTATTGGACAGAGAATAAGAAATAGGTTCACTAAGAAATGGCTTGACTTTTCTGAGACCACCTCAACTGACCTGTGCTGGAGATAGTACTTGACCTCATATTTTTAGACTCCTAATTAAATATTCTCTCTTTACCCACAGTAATTATTAGAAATATTTAGTTGGCTACTGTAGTATGGTAACTTAATTTTTATTTATGTTATACTAAAAGGGTTTTTTTTTTTCCTTTGAATTGCAGGCCAGAGCTACCACTGACGTATCTCTGTATTTTGTATCCATTGAGAGGAGTATCTCAATTTTTCCCAGCATTGTACAATTATGAAAATACTTGCTCTTTTGCATTCTTTTCATCACTGAATTTCTTATGAACATATGTTATTAATTGAATTGCACTATCTGTACTCTATGATATCAGTTTTTATTTATCAAGCAGTATTTAGTGAAGTCTTTTATGAACAAGAGACAATCTAGTGACCTGGATGCAGTATCCTTGTAAATATAAATACAAACCTGAACCAGGAAAATAAAACTATACCTACAGTTTCTGCAAATGTTGATTTTAATTTAATTAGAAAAATATGAATGATGAAATTAATGACTTGTTTCCTGTTTCTATGTGTCAGAAATACTGTTAAAATGTGGTATAAAAATATTCATCATGTGTCATGTTAAGTGTTTTTCCCAAACTATCCAGAAACAATAACAGCAACACTTTTAGAAGTAGAAATCTATTTATTTGGGTTTTATTTGCAACGAGTCATCGGCTGAGGAGTCTTATTTGCATTATATTAGTCATTCATATTTGTACTTTAAAAACAAGTCTCAACAACAGGTATCAAGAATTTTAACACTTGTTTTAATCAATATTCTGAAGAGAAAATTTAGAAACAGATAAAAGTAAATGAAACTCATGGACTTTACCTTAAATTCTTCCTGTCCACATAACTTGATTTCATAGAAAGGAATTTCAATTTACAGTGTGGCAGTAAGTACAATGACTAAGTAAACCTGAAAAAGACCCAAGGTTTTCATGCAGAGAGTTTCAAAAAGCTACACTGGCAAACCCAGCTGTCTAAAATTTGACCTCTTCAGAGTTAAAGACCTATTTTAGTAAATCCATTTGATTAATATGCACCCCAATGCCTGGGCAAACTTTCTGTGGCACTGCAGAGGCAGAACATATTGTTACGAAGTGCAGTCAATTTTTTTTTGGAGGAGAATACCTGTAAAGAAATGAGGCATAGTTGGAAGGACTCTGTTTCAGATTCTGGACTGAAGAAAGCTAAGAAAACCCACGGCAGATGGCTAAAGAAGATTGTAATCATATTTAGCATTTCTCACTTCACAACTTCAATAGCCATTTCGTGCCAGGGAACCCGGACATTCTTTTAATCCTGCTCATCTTTCTCTTTCTGTTTCTTACTCTTTCAGTGCTTGCCAGCCTGATTCAGACAGTGTTGCAAAACTACAGTCCCAAACAGACTGTTGCTCTTTCTGGCTATCCCACCGCAAAGAAATTGGAGAAACCTGTTTCTTCTGCCACGTCTGTTTCTGTGCCACCTGATGTGCTTTCCAAGATCGGTTTTAAATTTAGAGCTTTGTAAAGAAACCACGAGTCTTAAAAGCTTTCTTAATGCTTGAAAATTTGAGGGACAGAACCTATGTTCTCTGATGAGTCTTTAAACAAATGTCTCTTCAGGGATCCATGTTTTATTTTGAACTAGATCTCAAGCTAACACTTTTATGTCACCTAAGGAAACAAGTCCAGCTTAACATATTTTCCACTTCAACAGTAGTTCAATGATGGGCAGCACAGTTTGTGTGGGCTTTGCAAAGGTGTAGGATCGTGTAATAAGGAAGGAAATTCTTACTGTTAGGACCATGAAACTTAAATAATTTTGAAGATAACTCCTTGGGGCAGGCAACCTGAGGGCAAACAGCTGGGAAGAGCAATTTTTATGACTGATTCAGTCTGTTCAAAAGGGCATTTATTCTGAAAGAGGCATCTTTGAAAAGGTGTGCAAAGAATTCACATATTCAAAATGCAATGTATTCTGAAAGTATGAGGTGCCAAATGCAAATGCAGATGGAGAAAGCAGTACTATAAATGGAGATTCAATGGGGTCACTTGAGCAGTATACAGACAGCATATACAGAAAATAAAGAAATTTAAGTTCTAAGAAAAAGGAAGAAAGACTTTTTCTTTCCCTCCACCAATGCATGAGGCGGCATCCCTAGAACACCAAAGGGTGGTCAACATGGGACATGACACATGGATTATGGTTCTGTAATGCAAGGTGAAATTCTCTGGCTCTATCTCCTTTGTACTCAAGTCCTTGCAGAAAATAAAATAAAAAATAAAATAAATAAAATAGATCATAAATAAAACGTATGATATAAACACTAAAATAATATTTGTCTACCACCAGATGAGGTACTCAGAAGCCAAATGTGTTTGATTCTGGTTTGTTTGCTCCTCAGTCAGAAGTGCTTAATACGGCAGCTTTCTACCTGTGTCAGACCTGTGTAGGAGTGTTCTAAGACTCAGAGTCTTTTCTTCCTGATGTCTTTCAGCGCTGCAGATGCATATTAATATCTAAAGCAATCTCTTCACCTGTGCAATAACAGAGCCGATTGTACAAGCTTTTTAAGTACTTTAATCTGTAAGAACATTGGCTTCAAAGTGAGCACCTTGGCACTTGGATTTAGAGATACACTTCAGAAGATTGCTAGATTTCCTCAAAACACTCAATCTGAATGAAAGAAATGTCTTGGTCTTGACGTGGGCCTTATCCTGAGAGTGCTGACATTTACTTTAACACACAGCCTACCTTTGGGACTGTGGATTACTGGTTAGACGTCACCTAACACTTTCTTTACTGCACATATTAGAGAAGGACTTGAGGATTTGTCTTTTTTTCCTTAGCTGCTGTGCCCATGTACAATGTCCCAGAAGTACACCAGAAACAGAGAAAGGTGAAAAGCATCTTGCAATATTAATAGTCGCAACTAACTTTGGTCCGGTCTATAAATAATTTTCCTTTAGCTTGTGTAGCCCTTTTGCTCATGGGATGCCTGAGAAGGGCACTGTTGTCAATACATAAGGTGTAATAACAATTAAACATTTAAGATGTCATTTTACTGTAGGTATCCAGAGCCACTGTATTATTTGAAGACTTCACTGTTGAATAAAATATTGATCTTTATATAAAATATATTACAAAAAAGAAGCACTTAAAAACTTTGTGAAAGATTGAGTTTTTTTAGTGATAACCTTGTCCAATAGAAAAAAAAAAAGCTATATAACCATCTGAATTGCTGGGTAAAATGCTCTGGAAACAAAACATATTTATTGTAGGCAGTAAAATAATCTTTATTTAAATGCTGCAGTCATATATAGAAAAATGTGATGTCTGTGTGTCAAAATTCCTTAGCAAAGTAAGAGGATTTCCTCACAAAAGTTTAGAAAATTGTTTACTAACCCAGGGAAATATAAGACATTTTTCTTTTATTTGTGTTTCTTTTATACCAAATTAAGTTTACTTCCTTTCTTTTGAGCAAGACAACCTTCAAATGAATTAAGAATAAAAACAAAAATTAATTTTGGTTTTTGCATAATAGAGACCAGTTTCTTTCTTAATTTAATGTGTTGACAAGACATATTGTTAAATATAGTTCAACAAAATCAATACAAATTACCTTAAGATTATATATTTTCATATTTCAGAGTATATCTCTTTTGCACAAGCTTTGACACAAATTTCTGATACATAAACAATATAATTTGTCTCTACTGAGTAGTATTTATTGTTTAGATTTCAGGGCTTAAAGTCTTCAGTTGTACTACATCCTGATGCTCCTCCTTACTTTACAGAGCTAACGTGTCATGGAGGACTTTAGAGTACAAAAGTCACCGGGGTTATGTATGTGAAGACCCACAAACAGATACCTTAAGTTGACCAGAAGTTTACAGTTAGTAAGAGAAAAATTACTCAGGTGCATCTGGACATCTTTTCATAGCTCTAAAAGCTGACCAATATTGACCAGTTGAAACACATAGAAATTAAGGTATTAGCTTTATGCATATTGATTTTACAAAGTGAAGCTGAAAATCTCTCCTCTCCTCTCCTCTCCTCTCCTCTCCTCTCCTCTCCTCCAAATAGACCCAGCTCTTCCAGAGATTCCTTCCCCTTCTCTTGGATCCCAGGCTTCAAATTCTACTACTTCTTCCCTACTTGAACTTCATTCACAGGTCCTGCAATGTTGTCACAGGTTGTTGTCAAGTAGCTTACAATGAAACAAATAACCAAAAAGAAATTCCTTCCATACTTCCAGAAACAAGCTTCAGGATATAAATCCCAGTGAGAATTGAACCAAATTGAATTCCCCTTGAGGCTTCTCATTGAGAATATGGATCACAGACATCTCAAACCTGCCTACAACAGAAGGAAGTGAAAGGTGAAAGATCCTTCCATTTGTTATTTAAATGAAAAAAAATTGGCTTCAAGTGATATTCAGGGAACTGGTAGCCTTATTTGTATTTGTTGAATGCTCATGAAAGAGGTGCTGCACTCGACAAGTCAGCCTTTTCTGGTGACCCCCCTTTCCCAGCTCCAGTCAGGCAGGACACGCTGAATGCCCACACCAAGACGCCCCCTGTCTGGGTGACCCAGGGCCCAGCCCAGTCAGCATCTGCATTCCTATTTGAGGGGTCTCTGCTTCTCACTCTGAATAAAAAGTCTGGCACATCTGTAAAGCTTTTGTCAACACAGATCTTTGTGCTGTTTCCAGGAACCCAAAATACCCAAGACTGGCACTGGCATATCTCATGTGTTGTGTCAGCCAGTTTTGACTATCAAGGGATTGCAAAACAGACATGAAAATTAAACCCGAAACTGCTTCAGTAGGCAACTTGGAGAGAAATTCATCTGCTGTTCCCTTTTTCATTTCTTTGCTTTGAACAGTTGTTCCAGTTAATAGTAAATTTCCAACCCACAGCCTCTCCACCAGATATCTAATATTGGGTCTTTCTTCTTAAAACAAAAAAGCCTTTATGCTTGTAAAGTTCTGTGTTCAGAGTGCTAAACACAAGACTGATCACTCTACTATATTCTCATATTTAACAACATGACTTCTGACTTTTAACAGTTTCTTTCTGAAACGTCTTATGTACCATTTCCCTGTCTTTTTTTATTTATTTCACTTTTCCCTTTATTTTTAATTTCTCCTTTCTGATGAGAGTAAAGGGAGGACAGGAGTTTCTGATCCACCATTTCAGTTTCCACTGTGGGACAGAACCTGTCTGTAAACTGAATCTCCACCATTCTCTTTCCCATGCAGAGAAAGAGCTGTTGTCTAGTGCTTGGATCTAGTCCTGTCTGTGGCAAGACCATTGCATTCTTTTTCTTGAACCACAGTCCATTGTGAAAGAGTTCAGGGAATGAAAAAAAAGACAGAACTATTTTTATTTTGTTATCTGAAATAACTCTAAAAAAACACATCCTAGATCACAAAAAACATGCCCTAGATTTAGAAAGAAAAAGAAATTCCAAAATAATAACTTATTGCAAATAAAATTTTAGAATTCTTAAGAATTAAAATATAGCGACTTTGTGTTATTCCAGCATTCCATCTGATTAAAAAGTGAAACATTGTATTGAAAAGGAAATAAATATTTGTTGAAAAAAATGGCTGATACTGAAGTTTGCAATGAAAATAAGTGAACAGCACTAGACCCTCTGGTTTGCAAACTGAATTTCAACTAGGATTTTAGCAGAAGTTCATTCATTAATTAGCCTACTTTTTGAGAGAACAGCAACCTTCAGCAATCAGGTTACCTCTGTGAATGATGAGCATGTAGCCTATCCAGAAGTTATCTGAGTTAATTGAGATTAATTTCTCATGAGCAGAGCTTAAGTCTCCTGGGATCTCATCAGAATGATGGTACTTCTGATTTATACCCTTGCAGCAGTGTTATTTATAGAAGGAAGTTCCTCAAAACAAAATCAGAATATTCCTTACTTCCCCTGCCTGACAGCTGTTCTACTCAGGAATATATACGTGTAGTTCCTCTCTTTCTCAGTCTTAAAATCCTTTACCTTATATGAATTCAGAATTATTAAATGTAATGAATCATCATAGGATAGCTATCAGCAGATGATCTCTAAGAATGGTGTTGAATTCTCCATTTTAAATATGAGATGTGAATTGTTTGGGTTTTTAAAATTATTTTCCATTTATTACAGAATCACAGAATCAATTAGGTTGGGAAAGACCTCTGAGATCATTGAGTCCAACCTATGACCAAGCACCACCACGTCAACCTGACCATGGCACTAAGTGCCACATCCACTCTTTCCTTAAACACCTCCAAGGACGGTGACTTCACCACTTCCATGAGCAGTTAATTCCAATGTCCAGTCATCCTTTCTGTGAAGAAATTCTTCCTAATGTCCGACATAAACCTCCCCTGGTGCAGCTTAAGACTGTGTCCTCTTGTTCTGTCACTTGTTGTCTGGGAGAAGAGGCTGAATCCCACCTGACTACAGCCTCCTTTTGGGTAGTTGAAGGGAGTGATAAGGTCACTCCTGAACTCCCTCTTCTCCAGGCTAAACACCTGCTTCTTACAAGGCATGTGGTCCAGACCCTTCACCAACTCCACTGCCTTTTTCTAGACTTGCTCCAGAATCCTTTCATGTCCTCCTTGAAGTGAGCGGGCCACAACTGGACGCAAGGGAAGGGAAGGGCAAGGGAAAGACTGTGTCATACATGTTGACTCTAATGAGAAAATCTGGCCAAACTGCCATGGATCAGAGCAAAGGTGATTCCTACAGCAGCTGTCAACACATGTTCTGTGCAACTCCCAAATGTCGTAGACCTTTGCATCTCCTTTCATCCACCTTTATATCCAGACAGCTCCTTCTTTTATCTTGGCAATGCTTCAGAGAGTTTGTGGAAGGTAACTGGCCTAGTACATTTTTCCTGCTGCCTGCTACTGCACTCCTGAATGTTTCAAGACATGACCTCAACTAGCTTTAAGTCAGGTATCTTGCAGCTTTTAAGTTTAGGAGAAGAAAGTGCTGTGGGAAAGCTATCAAACTTCTTTTGCAACAGGATTCATCTTCTGTCTCTGCCTCTTCTAGCTATTGGGAATTTAAAACATAATGTGGAGACTCTTTTAGAAGTATGAAGGTTTATCTTGAATCAGGAGACTCTAGGCATTTATAGAAAAGGTAATAAACAGAAAAGAATCTGGATTTGGAGAGAAACGAGAGCATCTGGTAATTCTGTTTCTCAGAGATGTGAAATTCTGGGGCTCAGTCTGAGGGAAATGTCAGGGACAATAGATGAAAAGAGGGCATGCCATTAAAACATGTCATGCTAATAAGTGGGTAATGCCTCCACAGAGACTGTTTGTGTGTGTATACACCCACAACTCCTTGCCCCTGTATTTTTTAATCTCCTGAGGGAGTATAAATACCTTGAAAACTTGAAAATTTTTTATGGCATTACACATCTTAAAAAGAGGAAAAATCCTTGAAAAATTAGTTATTTTTGTAGAGAAATTGAATGATATATGGATGAAGCTTTATTTTTAGTTGATCTAACCTCATGAGAGAAGAAATGCTGAAGAGAACTAAATCCTCTATATTTAAAGTAATTTAAGGATTGTTTTTGGCACCACTACAAAGGACTAATCTTTGGTGTACAAGTGTATGCTGGAGTGTTTTACTGGTATTTAAATCTGGAACAAGAATCTGAAAGGAGTTGGAATCTGCCTTCTGTTGAAATCAACCTTTTCCCTGAGGTTGTTCACCTATTCCAAGGTCTTCTGGAGCATGGGCATGGGGAAGTTTCCAATTTTCTCAACCCTTTTCTAAAGCAATCTGTGGCACTGCCTACACAAGAAGCACATGGAAATCACATGCAGACAGAAGAGAAGTTCTACTAAATGTCAGGGACCTGGTGCCTGCACCAGACTTAATATCATTATTTGCTGTCCTTCCTCTAAAAGGGAAGAGTTCCCTATTGCTGGCAGCTTACAGTATTCTTGCTTTTTTATTAAAGCATCTTTATGAAAGAGACCCTAGACCTCAATACCTGTGCACAATCTGAGCATCAAGGCTTTGCATGGGATGGCAGCAGAGACACAGCAGTCCTAATGTGGTTGCTGTGATCTTCCTCCCTAACACCTGTATTTGAAGGAGCATTCCCTCCTTTACAGGATTATTAGTTAGCACTCCAGGCATCATTCTGGCACCAGAAAAATCTGCATACTCTCTACAAGGCTCCAAAAAGGCTTCCCTGTATTGAAAGAGCTTTTGGTCTCTAATGTTGAAAAGCTTCCTAAGTAAATTACAATTTCAAACATATTGGATAAGAATTGCTCCAACTTGAGCAGGTGCTTTCTAGATCCATGTGACCAGACGTAAGCCAGTTATCAGCTAGAATTTACACTAATTGGTCCTACTGTAAGTGTTTGGTTTGTTTGTATTTTTTCAGGAATGGCACAAGGTTCACGTGAACACAATATATCAGCTTTTTCAGGCCTAAAAGGAACTCTTAAGGTTTAAAGTTTTTACTTTTGTTTTGTGACTATAATATTTACATATCTTCTCCAAATATGCCTTTCATTTTAATTTTAATCTACACTCTTGGAGCTACCACTGCGACCTCTTGCAATTGCCTTTATTTTAAAAGTCAGAGGGGTACTCATCTGGAGGTGGCACAATTCACCAGAGCTTCAAGGGAAATCAGCAGCTGAAAATCCAATATGTAAAAGTGTTTTTCTGTGAAGAAGTGAAAGACAGTGGAAAGGTCTCACACACATCTCTATTGTTTGGATCTGGAAATGTCTGAAACTGGATATTTCACCTATATCTAAGATTTCAAGTGCTGCTCTCAACTAAATTAAAAGTTTGATATTTCTCAGTCCATCACAACTATCTCTTGTAGTCATTTTTTCTGTTCATAGAAATGAGATACATTTATCCAAATAAATTGATAGCATTCTTTGTTACCATGATGATAAAGCTGGCTAAATATTCATATGAGTGAGGATGAAACACAATTTTTCCACAGTGGTAAGATAATGTTTCTCTTTTGGAGTACAGTGAGGTACCCACTGACATGCATCACAAAATGCTCCGGCTGCTTTCACAAAAGAGAAAAAATTTGCCAGACCTCCAAGTACAGGATAAATAAGCAGTATAAATATGAGAAGAAATAAGAAGCAATTACCAGACCCTCAGTCTAAATGTGTGCTGTCTCCACAAAGTCCCATTTGTGGCCTCAGAAATTATTTCATCTATTTTAGTTTGTTTTTTAAATACAAGCCACAGAGAAAGGAGTTTTCCAGCACACAAATTAATGTATAGAATACTGCAGTGGTAAAAGAAACTATGCTAGCAATGTGTATGTAAATTTATTTCTGCCTTTGAACTCTGTTTATACATTACTCTGGAACTCAGCTGCTAATGTTTAGCACCAATATAGTCCTTGCTTGCAGCATTTTACTGCCAAGGAGAGAAAAAAAAAAAAGGATTTCCTTTTCTTTGCAAGGGGTTTCAATAAGAAAGGGGGAAAAAGACTGCTTTTGTTGAACTTTCCTCACACATAACTTTTTTTCATTAGCTGTAAAATGACCACATCTGCAGTTAGAAACAAAACTGATAGATTTCAGTGATCTGAGGTGATACTATTATAAGGGAAATATCAGCAATTCTGTGATTCAGCATGTACTTTTCTTGTAAAGGAAGGCCAAAATAAAAATATTTCTGCATCTGAGATCAATCATAATCTCCTAATTTTCGAAGACATATTCTCTTGAACTTGTCAAGAGAAGTAGTACAAAACTACATTGCTCAAATGTCATTGCTTTTTGGAGAACAGCAAATTTTTCTAACACCCAAATCAATGTAGTGTAGAGCCTTAATCAATTCATACTGAAATACTTTGAAGTTCTTACACAAAAGCCAGCTGGTGGAAGTGTGTTGTAAAAAGAACTAGCTGAATTATTCATTGCGAATAATCTGTGTTATGAATTTACCCTCCTACTGTCCCACCTCCTTTTCAGGAGTTGTCTGCAATGCAGGCCTCATCTCTGTAAGCATTTGGCAAGTGGTTTATATTAATGTATTTTTATATGTTCCAAGAGTTGCTGGATCTCTTGAGCACTATCATTTAGGTTGCTATATTTTGTGACTTACAGTGTGTGACTGCAACACCATATAGTAAATAATTTATAGTAGTATTTCAGTACAATGATGGGGTGATTGACATTTCTAAATCTAGAGATTCATGAAAAACAGGGCTCTGCTCTTTCGTTGTCTTTGTAAAATGAACTGATATATGACTACATTTTCAGGCCTGTACTTAGCCCTTTCAACTTTAGGCAGTAAACTAAGGTGGCTGAGATGCATAGGCATCATATATAGGCTCTTTCTTCAACTGAGTGTGAACAGTTGGCACTCACAGAAGTTGAGGAAGATCTTCTGTGCTATTATTGCTCTTTGGAAGTGTCTGTCTATTTATTATATTGGGAGCATAAAGGGTATATGGGATAACATCAGGTTGAAAGATGAAATTCTGTTGTTTGAAGTCATCCTTATGTAACAGAGACAGAAGATTATCCAATGCAGTTAACATCAGGTGACTTCTTTCTAAGGTTACCTTTGCTTAGGTAAGTAAGGAAATGTGAGTCCTTCTAGGGAGCAAACCATTTCCTCCTAAGGAGACTTAGGAAACAGCTAGAGATGACTTATATCCCAAAGAGTTTATTTCTCATGGGGGCCTGTGATGGGAACTTAAATAACCAGCCCATATCCATGTGTAGTGGTTTGAGTTCGTTCATGAGAGTTTCTGGCCAAATGCCAGCACACTTACCAGATTTTATTTGATTTTGCTGTGAGATAAGGATTGGGAGTAGGTAAAGCAGGCTCAAACTTTAAAGAATATGAAGAAAGTTTATTAACAGACCTAAAAGGAAGAAAAAATAATTAAGAACTAGAACAAAACTGTCAGAACACTTTTGTTCTTTCCACCTCTCCATTTTTTTAATGACAATACAAAAAAACCAACACTTTGACTTCCAGTCAGTTTACAACTTCTAAATTAGTCTTTCTTCAGTTCATTTAGGGAGAGGAGTTTTCTCTTGTTTTACCACGTTGACTTCTCTACAAGAAATACAGTTTTTATGGTTTTTAGCGTCACAACCAGCAGCCACCCAGGAGCAAAAATTTCTGTTTGTCGTGGAACGTCCCTCCCACACCAGTAGCTTTCTCACTGCTACTACGGTGGGTTATGACAGTTCATGGGGTGTTTTTTTTTAAGGATGAATTGTTTTATTACCGCAGCAAAGAAATCCCCTTCCTCTATGACTGGTAACGTAAATTTTTTTTGACCATTCCCTGGGGCAAGGGATCTGGATCACAGCTTCTTCTCTTTTCTACTCAAATGTCTCATCAGGCTGCAATTACTTCAGTATCTACTTATCTTCACACAGGTGCTTTGATTCACTGGCTGCACTGGCTGCAGATAGAACGTCACACCCCCCCTTGGACCATTTTTCATATATTACAGGGAATATTTTAGTTTGGTTTTAATCATGGTTTCACAGAAGAATTTTCAG
>VZTJ01003851.1:301015-350716 GCA_013397795.1 Orthonyx spaldingii
GCGGGGGGGGAGGGGGGGAGGCAAAAGCCCACTCTTACCAAAAAAAGAAACACAAAACTTGCTTTTCTGACAGCAACACGACAAGAAAAAGAGTTTTTTCTCAGGTGTATCGCTCTTAAATATAGTTTTTTCCCTGGAGGCGGAACAACTTTTAATTGGATTATACACCCATCAATACTCAAAACTAGCTGGTCACTGGCTTTGTTTCCCAGGAAGCAAGGTGCACTGCTTCCTGCACCATAGGTCACTTGCAAGACTGACCCTTCCTGGGTAAACGCACGACACCATGTTATCTATACCAAGGACATCTACATCGTTCAAATCAATTTCTTCTACAGATCTTGTCCACTCAGATTAGCACTGATAAATATTAGCAACACCTTTTCCTACTGCTGGAGAAGAATTTCTATGGATAACATAGAGTTTTTAGTGTCATTGGTATTTATGAAGCGTGCTGAAGTCTTCAATGTCCCCTATTTTTTTTCAGAGCTATCAGCCCAAAAAAGCATAATGAAGAAATATAATGCTACCTACTTTCTCTGCAGATGGATTATTACGTCAGGAACCTACTTACACATTTCTTACTAAATAAGTCCTCAAAAAGTCATCTTTATTGTCCTAAGAAAATTCAGGCTAAGTGGGTGCTTCAAGACTAAATAGATGCAACAGAAGGTGACAAAAATATCTGAGTGATAAAATTTTTGTGCACTGAGTCACAAATAATTCAATATAAGTTTCCTGTTAATAAATTAAGTTGTGAAATGAAGATAGCTCTAGCCATCAAAGTACTAAACAACCTTTGAAACAGCCTTCCAAGAGATTACCAGTGATAAAAAAGATGGAGTTTGATAGGTTTATGAACAAGACTACATAATGTTGTGTCTGTTCTAAAAAGAGACTGTACTTTGGATGTCCTGTGTAGCTGCTAAAACCATTGTTGACTCTTAGAATCATTGCCTGTCAGAAGTTTGAGCAGATTAAAGTAACACTTTAACCATATGAAAACTGTCAATTCTATTCGGTGTATTCACCTTCAAGAGTGAGCTAGCTAGATAAAAGTGTCCAACTGATTGTCATGCAAAGGAGCCGCTTTCCTATGAACACCTATTGGAGTCACTTACGTGCAATGATGCATGCATTTTGCTACACATGCTCAGTCCAGTTTTTCAGGAATTCAGGTCTTGCTTTGACTTATCAGCATCTGCCTATTCATTCCTGTTACTATGTATGTATTCAGAGAGGCACGAAAATGCTCAGTAATCTACATGCATTTCAGAAAGCCATAGACATATAAAGATATCTATATATGTACAGAGGCAAATGATAAGTACTATTTATTATATGCAGAATAAACAACAAAAAAATATCAAATGTTATTAGTTAAAAAAAAAAAAGGTAGTTCATAGATATAGGTTCCAGGAAAAGAATCATTTGTTGTTTGGAGGCAAGATCAAAGTATGACTTTAAGTGACTTCAGGTCATCTCTTTATCTTTTCAAACTCTATTTGCTCAGCATATATTCTAGTGCAGGGGTGATGGAAGGAAAAGAGGGGAAGAGGAAATGTTATTTTATTTTTATATTCACTCTTTTATCCTGTGTTTGGCTGGTATATGACCTTACATTTTCATTTACCAAGTGTTAAGTCCAAGAGTAAAAGTCAGTAGTCTGAGATAATAAAAATCTGGAACCACTCCTACACAAAATGTCTTGTAAGAAGCTGGAGTGGTGAGCCCAGATTTTGCTGACTTGTGAGGTGTGGATCCTTTGCCATCAGGTGAATTTAATAGAGTTCAGCACTACTTTTGAGAGATTTATGTTGCTGTTTCCTATGGGAAATAGTCATGATGAGGATTATGTCCTTCAACACAATATATCTTATGCACAGTGAAGAATATGTTCTACCTTTGGCTATGCCTTTTGTTTAAACTTGTTCCTTGACTTTCTCAAAATAAATGGAACATACGAAAATTCACTAGGGGTGTCTTGCTAAACACTGTGGTCAGCTGTGACCTGTCAAAACTCAACCTCAAACTGGGGGTTCCTAGCTGTAGGGACAATAGTGTTGCTAGCATTAAGAGGTTGCTAAAAAGTACAAAATGTTCCTGCCCACAATATGCTGGAGAAAATACAAAATAAGCATCTTTCCTAATACTCCAGTCACTATCTCTCAGACTTTTAATAATGTTTAACAGTTTCATTTTTCTGTCAGTCTTTACTGACACTAAGGTCAAATTAGTGTGTGTTAAGGGTAGAATGCATCAGAGTCAAAACAATTTAATTTCATGTCCACCTGATACTAGTAAAGAGGAAATTACATTCGGCTTATGGTTTGACCAGCTAGTCTTTAAAAATTTGGATTATGTTTTTCTTTTGGGGATTTCCTAAAAATCCACTATCTACCATATTTACCCTTTGGTAATTTTAAGGTATAAAAATAGAAAAGGGAAAATTTCCAGTTTAGACAAGGTTGTTTTCAGAAATAAATTTTTCAGCATCATTATTTACAGCTGGATTGAAATAATAGGAGTTGGGGGTCAGCACTGTCCTTGGGGAGGGTTTGCTTCTTACAGAGGATGATGCAGCAGAAATGTGACCACACCTTGCAGAGGGGCTTCTGATCTTCTGAGATATGCTTTAATTGATAATGAGAGTATTTTTAACAGTATTAGTCTTAACCCTGTCCAGTGGTGAACATATTCTCACTAGCCTGGAAAATTTTGCTGCTGTGACAGCCTGAGGCAAACTTGTTACTGTCTGGTGACTTGAGCTCTTTTTGGCAGCTTGTCTCCACCAAGGAAGACTTACTAATGTATTACCCTGCACTGAAGTCACAGTTGATATGCACAAGGCAATGACTTTCATATATCTGCTTCATAAAATAAATCCCTTTCACTTTCTAAGTACATATTTTCTGTAGCTGCTATGACAACTTTCACCACAGTTATTTTCATTTTTCCTTTAGGGACATGGGAATGTGTACACAAATACTGCTACAGTACACTGGATATGCATTCATAAAGCATTACAGAAAAAAGATGATTCAACAATGCTGGAAAAGAGAGCAAGTTACAAGTAACAGTACGAAAGAAACTTCTGGAGACTTTGGCAAATTTTAGGCATAAAAAATTTCAGTTTTCTTTATATAAGAATATTATTTACCTGAATCTCAGACAGCAAAGTAGAGAAAAACATCCAACAATATTTTATTGCTATAAATTCTTTACTGTTTCATCAGGATGGAAATTGAGAAGGAGATGAGGACACTCCAGATATTGCATCTGCACTGTGGGCTCTATGGCACAGAGCTCTTGTAGCTCTGGGCTGTACAAGACTCTCTATAGGACTGAGGTATGCTTGGAATAGAAGGTACTCCATTCAGAAAGCTGTTATAATACAGCTAAGCCTCTCTGCAGAGAACCTAAGTTTACAAAACCTTTATATATTCCCCACTGGTGATAAATATTCTACATATTTTTGCACAGACAGTATGGCCAAAGCCACATGTTCTAAAATAATTTTGAAAAAAACTCCACAAGATTGCAGTAAAAGACATAAGATTCAATTAGAAAACTTTCATATATTTGCTTTTGAAGCATTTAAATAAAAACTTTTGTTTTTTTCTTTTATAAGAGATTTTTCAGGTGGTCAAGGAAGATCAGCTTTAAGAAAAATGTTAATTTTAATGGAATGTGTAACAAAATTCAATGAACTGGCAACAACCACTGAAAATAAAATAGAGCTGAGGAGCAGATGTGACATGAACACAAAATTTATTAGATCTCCAAATAAACAACCTGACTATCTACATTCTGCTTCCAAAAGTCTCCAACTGCAAACTAGCCAATTTAAAGGTATTTCTGTTTTCCTAGACAGATTACAGAGTGTCTGCTGATACCTTTGCTAATTTATTTTTTCATTAGATTTCTGTGGCGGTTGTTTCCTTGCTATATTTACTCTTTCATTAAAAACTCATTTTGCTTCTACTATTTTGTTCTGCTCATAGTTTCTTGCACAAGTTTATCAGCTTGCTCTTCTGCTGCATTTTCTGCTGAACATTTTATAGCACTCTCTTTTAACATATAAACATAACATTTTAACATATAAAAATAACCTGGATTAACTCTATGAATCATTCAAGGAGAATGGGGAAAAGCAGAAATCCTCGATGATCTAGTTAAATATCAACTGCCGTTAGTCCTGTTTGTAACACAATGTGTTTTATTGAATTTAGGGTGTAAAACAGGCAAGCACAAAACCTCAGCACTATGAGTTACTTTTTCCAGATATATGAGACACACATACATAAAAGGCAAGACTACCCATGGCTTTATTTGCATTCCTCTTCTTTACTTGAGTTTGAAGATATTAAAAATAGATCTCTAGATGTACATATTATGCCTGCATTACTCAGTGGTTTCATTGCATTGGTTTATATTATAAATGTGTTTTGTAAAAAGACTTAACAGAAGAAGATAGTGTTAGACTTTAATTTGATCAGAGCACTTGAGGAATCATTAGGAAATGAGGTAAAGATAACAGAAAAGAGAGAATTACTTGGTGCTAGGCTGGGCCAGTAAAAGATGCAATTTCATTGATTGGCCTAGAGGGTACTATGAACAAAAAAACAAATTTAGCTAAAACTCTCCCTGTGTACCCACATATATACCATTTCATCTCTTAGTGATATTGAACTGCATTATACTATCTGCCTTCCATCTTCTCTTTAATTTTAGTGAGAATGTGAAGCACATCATGTCTCATAATAGTGATAATGACAGATAGAGCTCTGAAAGTAATTGTATCCTTGAGATGAGATCCCCAAAAGTAGGATTTGAAGAAGTGGTAAGAGACTGAAACAAACCTAATACTGTGTCTTTGAAATTGTTCTCTCATGGCCCCAGATCTTGTTAATACAACAGGAAATATCCCATCATATGGTGGAAGCTAAACTCTCTACTGCTGTGCTTACTCCGTAATTTTCTTTCAACATGAATTGTAAAACACTGTGCTGTCTCTATCAGCATGCTGTTGTGAATAGTTTAAGCATGAGTGTGAGACGGAGCTCACAACTGTGAGTCCTACTCTATATATAGGCACCTTCAAGGCACTGCAGGCAGGATTCTTCTCTCTTTTAAGACCTTGAGTCTTCAGCAGCAGTATACAGGGATTTCTTTGCAGAAAAGGCATCTGCAACTTTTCTGGATTTTCCAACCTGCACAGGACAAGGTTTGTTTCCAGCATCACCTCTGCTTCTTTTGGTGGATTAAATGCAAAAGGAATTAGAACCTCATCTGGAAGACAGGATCCAGATCACTGAAACAGTGCTTGAAATATTTAACACTAAACTTTATTTGCTTTCATCAAAAGTGGGGCATAAGTCACAATCAGGGCTTTCCAGAGTAGATGCACATGGGTTAGCAGAGTATTGTAGAAATGGAAGCACACATCTCTCCCTGATACAGTGGTTTAAGCTCTCAGTGGGGAAAAAAAGAAATTAAACAACAAGAGCCTGAATTAACTGGAACAGGTTCTGGAAACTAAGCTAAAGCAAGGCCTCTCTGGCAGTCTGTATGTGTGTTAGGGGAGGGATTGTGAAAGTATTTTCCTTTGTTCCCTTCCCCAAACTTTAATTACCCAATTAAAGAAACAGGACCAGGCACTCCACACATGGTCCCCCACAGCAGCCAGGGTGAGAAAGTGGGAACAGGCTCAGTGCTATTGCATGCAGTGAGGAAAGAGCCATCTTACACAAGTGAGCAAACCCAGCTCCTGGACACTCCAGCCAGCCTCTCACATCCCACAGCCAAGCTGGCCCTGAGAACCAAAGCCTCCTGGCTCACACCCTGAGCTACCTGTCTGCTGCTGGATCCTCCTGAACATGCAGTGGGAACAGGCAGGGTTGTCTGTACAAGACTGCAATAGGTGGCAGCCAGCAGCATTTTTGGTTCTTGGCTCTGCTCTGGCCAGGAGAAACTGAGTTTCCTTTCCACAGCAGTATCTTTGGTCACTTATCTGGGCCCTGTCTTCATCAGCAGAGTGAGCCTAATGAATTCTCATGGCTTTGGCAGCTCCTTAGCTAAGGCTCTCTGCCTTGGGCACTGCCTGGAACACGAAGGTGTAAGTTTCCCCTGTATTCTGGCACAGTTCAAAACCATATCTTGCATTTAACAGGAGAATGAATAAAAAAATAATGCAAATAAATAAGTCAATTGTTTGTGCCTCTTGAAGTCAGTTCTGAAGGAGAAGATGAAGCTATTTCTTTATCTGGCTCTTGCCACATTGAACATGGTTTAAATTTGAAGAAGTGAGGTTAGGGAGACTTGTTTGTTCTGAGCTCAGTGATATGTGTGACACCCCACTCAAATAATTTATTGATACATTATTAATCCAGATACTTTATGCCGATTTGTTGCTTTTTTTTCTTTAGTTGTGCCCATTTTGTGAGCTGATTACCTAAATAGTATAAAACAAATGAAAATTCTACTGAAAATATGAATAGCAGTCAGTTAAACATTGTTATGTTGTAGCAAACATAATTTTTGACAATCATACTATATAATAGAATCTCAGGGATTAAGAAAAATTGTCAGAAAGTTGGTACAAGAAATTAAATATGTTTGTCCACTTAACTCATTAAAAGGAAACGTGAATACTCTCAAGACAAAAATCCTTTTAGATCTTTCACATAAATCAAAGATATTTGTAGTCCCCTCTAGTTCAGTTAAAGGCTAATCTCCTTTAAATCCTCACTCTTGCCCATTTTTTACTGAGGCAGTAAAATCTGATTATTAACAAAGGTGATGGAGTGCTTTGGCAACCAGCTGCTGTAGCTCTGTGTCAAGCAGAAAAGGAACTGACTGAAAAGGCTCTAAGGAATACAAGGAGAAACTCGTGCTAGCATGAACACCTGACAATATTCAAAGTATTTCTCAAAAAGACAGATGGTTAAGGGAAAAACTCCACTATAGTCATGTAACAACAAAGAGGAGACCTAATAAGAAAATGTCTGAAGTCATCCATATGGGTGGAGAAAATGAACTGCATTCAAACGGAAATAAGGGGAGCAAGAAGTTTTCCAACAACAAACATAGTTGGAGCTAATGCAGCTGGAGTCAGCTGAGCTCTCCCGAGGAGAGAGGAAAACGAGTCCCCTTGGTCAGGTGGGGCAAAACCAAAGAGTTCAAGCAAAGGTTACGGCAACTCCTGGACACAGCAGCTCAGGATGCAGCCTGTGTTTGAGAAGTGTGCAGCTCAGCATGGGAAACCGAGATGCAAGAGATTCTGCCCTGCACTGCTTTGGTCTTCAGCTGACCGAGTGAACTCACCCTGTCTTTCATCATCTGGAGCTCGCTAGGACTGGATCCCGCAGGCTTTCGTATTGGCTCTGGGTAAACTGAAAGCAGACAAAGGCATTATGTAAGAGCAACACTGACACATCCTGATGGGCCCTTTGGGCTTGCCTCCCACTCCTCCGCCACAGTGGTCCTCTTCCTTTTGAGTCCAAGGGGATGATAGTGGCAGAAAGGAAAATAAGGGCATGTTAGACATCTGATGGCAGTATCAACACCACAGCATGAGTGGAGGGAGGACAACAAGCTGTGACATGATCCTCCTTTGGTGAGCCACAACAGAAACAAAAACCTCTAACAGAGGATACTGCATGCTTGTTTCTGTGGTGGGGTAACTTACAGATACTGCAAATGACAAGATTCCTTTGCTCCTAAACGAGGTTTTGGTTCCCATTCTAAAGGATCCAGACTGATGGACTTGAAGAAGAGGATAAAATTTCCTCTAGCTCACTGATCCACTGAGAGTTCTACCTGCCAAGGAATGAGAAAATCCAGTTATTCTTTCATAGGAATCTGCACCATTATGCTGTTTTGATACAAAACAGGTTATGAGTATGCAAGGCTGCCAAATTTACTACAGAAATACCCTTGATATCTCTCAATGGGGACCACTTTCCTAAATGGGAACCTTGCAAATGCTATGATATGAGCAGAAACAATCAAATTCTGCTGTGGTTACACATCGCAAAATGTCACTGTCGTGGTAAAAAACATTGCAATGTAAGTAATTATTAATTTTCGTCATTGCATTGGCTGCAATATTCTATATGTTGCATTACATTTGCCCAAAAAATTCCAGAAAATTTAAATTTAAATCTTAACATCAAAGTACTATTTTCTTTTGTCTCTCTAATTTTTGGAGCATGGAGATTGCTAATTCACACTGTTGTGCATCTCTTTTGATAGCAGAGAGGCTCATTCATGTCACTGTCTTGTCTTGAATTTAAATTTAGATGCTTATATGTGTTCGTATTTTCAGTTTATATTATTAGATCCACTCCTGCTCTATTCTTTGTTCATTAGGGACCTCTGAACACCAGCTCGAGGAAGTTCTGCTAAATGAATCTCATGTCCTTTGCAAGAGCTCTGTGAATGATGTGTAATTATCGACAATTAACAAGATACTAATTATACCTTCAAATTATAATCCTACTGAGCAAAATAAAAATCCTTTATGGAAGAAAAAATTGTTAAAGGCATAACATTATATTAAACCAAATGACAAAAAGTTTGGCAACTTCCAACAGTATAAATCAAACAAACTGCTGAACACATCATGCAGCTTGCCAGAATGGCTCTCTGCCAATTAGCTTTTCATTGCATATTCAAAAAGCTGGGGAGGGGAGTGGGGAGAAAAGTGAAGGAGGAAGAGCATTTGACTGGCTTGTCACTGCTCAGTCAGTAAAAAGAAGTCAGAAAAGCTGTAACTATTTAAACTTTGCAGTGTGTGTTGTCTTACAGTTCCATCAAACTGACAGAAGAGGTTTGTCTGAAAGGTTTGAAGCTACAGCCACTTCAGTAAATCCTACATTTGCAAGAAAAACAGCAAGAAAAAGCTACGCTGTGAACACATCTTAGATCCAGCTTGTAAATGCACACAATGCTTTTGTTTGTTTTTTTTCAGCAGTTGGCATAGGCAGTTTGGGTCTTTATCTGCACTCAAGGATGGCATTTTTTGCAAAAGTAACACATCTAGAATTAAAACTCTACATACACATTCTCTAGATTTTCATTAGTTATGTTTACCTCTGGTACAATTTAGCCTAAGTATCTTGTTCTTCAGTCATCCTGGTTCAAGACAGTCCTCAAGGACTTGCTTGATTCTGGTATCAGACTGAAGTGCTCACAAAATAAAAAAATAATATATGTCCAATCTCTTGAAAACTTAAGGAAAAAAAAATTCCCAAAGCAACCAACCAAAATAACACGCCCTCCCTTAAAAAAAAACCAAAAAACCCCCAAACAACAATGCAACATTGGTTTTCTCTAAAAAAAAGAGTATTCTTACCACACAGTAAAACAGAGAGTTCAGGTACAGTGACAATTCTCTAAGATGCTTGGTTTTGTAATAGTTTTATGGTAAAAGATGTGATGTAACTTAAGAAGGAAAAAATTAAATTACAGAGTTTTCCCAATAGGGTAGAATTATCAGTGGCCTCCTCTGCAAGCATATCTGCAATTTTGGGCAATAAATGTCAGAGAGGGAGAAGACAGACTTTTGCTCTCTCTATTGTTGCTCTTCTGCAAACACACAGTGGGGCACAGTTTGGGTCTTGTGGATTTTCTTGTTTTGCTTTGTTTTCCTATTGACAAATTCCAAAAAGCAGGAATTGTTTTCAATCACTCACTGAGGTGTATTAGGTGCTCTGGCTGGCCAAAGTAGTGGTTGGGGTACACGCCATGTGGCTTCTGGAACTGTTTTCAGGTAATGAAGAGTGATCTGCAAATACTCCAAGTGAACCCTTTGCAAGCATCTGACAGGCTGGAATTCACACAGAGCTGATTTGCCAGCTTCCACAAAAGGCTCATTAAAAAGTCAATTTGCTTCCAACAAGTACCCGATCCAACTGAAATTCTGAAATTCAGAAATCCTTAAAAGTTTTTAACTCTATTCTTTGTTTTATTAAGAGGAGTTTCCAAGTCAATGCTTAATTTTTTTGGCTATTTAAAAAAATGCTTCCTCCTTTTCTACTGTGTAAAAAGTTATAGCAAGTTTTTTGTTTCTTAAGTGAAAGTAAAAACTACTCAGGAATTACTTCAGAAGATATGCCATCAGGAAAGCAATGGGAAATTGGATGACAGCATTTGTCATATTCCATCTGTACTTAACTTTTCATAACCTATCTTATCTAAACATGGGAAGGGAAGACATTGTTTAATCTAGGCCTCATACTACAACCATTTAATAGTCATTAATTACTTTCTTCTCTATGAGAACACAGGGAAAAGCAGACTCATAATTAATCTAGATTTAAATATCCAAGGAAAAAGACATCCTGATCTGCCAGGACTGTATGCGTACAGTAAAAAAGAATCCTATTTCCCTGCAATCTCCCACTGGAAACCAAAGGGGCTGATGACTGATGGTTGGCAACAAGTCTCTTTTCTGTACCATCCCACACAGGAACTTCTCTAAGACACCTTTAGTGTCTATTCTTTTTAAATTACTGTATACATCAATGTAGTTTTCCAAAGCATGCATAACTCTTCTGCTTTACTTATCTTTGTTTGTTTGTTTGTTTGCTGTTAGATGATCAGTCTATTCGTATGTGGTATGCCTGGATTAATAATGTAGGATACTGTGTTGCTACAGCTTGACAGACCTGTACACTTTGAGTTTTTCAGTCTGAGATTATTTTTTTTTTCTTTCCTCCAAATCCCATAGTCTACTTGTATTCTGATAAGAGAAAGAAGTATCCTAGCTTGACTTGTGAGAACATGTCTCTAAACATTTGAGAAGGAGCAAATGCTCCTGCATCCTCTTGGTAGATAGAGAATGATTTGCTTTCCAAACAGAACTGGTCAGTGCATAAAGATTCTGAGCTGTTTTAGCAAAGAAAAAATACTTTCCAGAAAGTTAAGTATTCCCAGATTGCCTGACAGCAAACAATTGCTATGAGCGCCTTAATTTCTTAAAGAACTACCTGAGGAAGACTTATCAAAACCAGGACATTTAGAGTAGTACATTCCATACACAGAAAGTCTGAAAGCTTTAAATAATCCTTCCAGAGGAGGAGGAGGCATAGGAAAGTAAAAAGTATGAATGAGTTAAAATGTCAACAGAAAACGACTAACATGAATTTGTAAACAGTTACTCACAGAAACTGAATAAGTTTCTTCATGAATTCTATTTGCAGAAAAAGGAAGTGTACATATTTCCCCTCTAAAATGGAAATAAAACTGATGTAAGAATGTAAAAAACCTTATTTGACAAATTAAAGAAACTCCAGAAGAACAAGAAGGAATAATGAAAATATAGTTACATACAATAATTGGGCAAGACATAAATTAAAATATTAGGCAGAAAATTTTAAAAAAAAATTAGACATCATCCTGCTGAACAACAACAAAAAAATCTCCCACTTCAACAAATTACATCTATTAACAGAAATAAATATTATATTACCAGGAAGATTCATAGAAATAATATAAAGGAATAGCATGAATTGACACAGATCTAGTTATACTACGTAAAACTGCAGACTACAATGCAACAAAGAACTTAAACATGTGCTGTGCACTTTCCTATGATCATATGTGGTGAGTTGGGCACATTTTCCTTCCTAACTTCTTGTTTTATTAGTAACTTCTACTTTTAAGTTACCAATAGATTTTCTCATAGCTTTATTACTGGTCCTACTATGGATAGGCCTCTTTTCTAAAGTGTTTGTGCACTTAACCACTGAGTGAAGAATTAATAAGGAAATTTAAGGATTTTTTTTCCAGAAGGAAGCACACTAAAGTAAGCTACCCTGGTGAAGTTAATGTTATAAATGTAAGGATGAGTATAGGAGGCAGGAAGACACTTTTACAGAGGTGTCTGTCTAAATGACAGAGCAGAGGAGGAGCTATGTCAGATTTACATCTGGAAAACATAATTGCACAAAGGGTCTGGGGGTTCTGTCAGTCCCTGAGGTGATCACTTGACAGCAATGCAGTCTCATGGCAAACAGCTCCCTGGGCTGTGCTAGGTGCAGCAATGCCAGCAGGTGAAGGAAGTAAGCCTTCCCTTCTGCTCAGCACTGGTGAGACACACCTGGAATACTGGGGCCAGTTCTGGGCTTCCCAGTACAAGAGAGACACGGACATACAGAATAGAGCCCAGTAAAGGGTCACTACAGCCATGGAAGGGCTGAAGCATCTCTCCTGTGAGGAAAGCCTGAGAAAACAGTGACTATTCATCCTCGAGAAGAGACAGCTCAGGAAGGACCTCATGATGGAATGATGGTGGGGAGTAAAGAACAAAGAACCAGACTCCTCTTAGTGGCACCCATTGATGGGACAAGAGGCAATGGGTAAAAGTTGAAGTACAGGAATATATGGGGTTTTTTTAACTGAGAGTCTGGTGAAATACTGGAAGAGGTTGCCAAAAGACATTCTGGAGCCTTCGTCCTAGGACATATTAAAAATATGTCTGGACATGGTTATGAGCAACTTGCTCTAGGTGACCTTGCTTGAAGAGAGGGATTGGATTAGATGATCTCCAGGAGTGCCTTCCTACATCAGCCATGCTGTGATTCTGTGATTGTGAGTTGAAAATGAGAGAGACTTAAAGAGGACAAAGTCCTACTAGGTCAGTCCATCTTTGCATGTGTATGTAGGTAAGTTTACCGAAAGGGTAATCAACTGTAAAGGACTTTAACAAGTTTCTTGCTTTTGTGAAGCCTTTCCATTTACAGAATTGTGAACTAAAAGACTAGAAATTAATTCAGCCAGTTTTCATAAGTCTGAAAATGCAAATAGCTGCATGTGGTGGGCTAGGTAGATTGAATTTCTTTTCAGATATTGTAATCACAAACTACCATGAAAACTAATAGCATGCTTTTGTTAATCTTGAGCAGACACAAGCAGCAGGAGAAAGGAAAAAAGAAACAAGAAAACATAGACTCATGGCGAATCCAAAAGTTCAGCTGAGTAATAGAAAGAATCATACTGCTCTTTTTGGCTCACAGTAATCCTTTATATTCATTTGAAAAAGGCTGGAGAAAAGGTAGGTTTGTGATACTTCAAAGTCCATACAGGTGACACCTTATCAAAACAGAAAAATAGGTGTAACCTCTTTAATGCCAGCTTGCAAGTGCTGTATGCAAACAAGGAAAGTTTTATTTATGAAAGGGCGATATAGTCATAACTTAAGATAACCAGGTCTAATCCAGTAATTTTAGAAGCAATCCTTCTAACCTTTCTTCATCATTGTCAGAACCTATCTTCAAAACAGTTCTTCCACTGCATCTTATTACCTGCCAGTGAACATCTTTCACCAGCAGGAGAAGGACAAGGACATTTGGTTTTATCTTCAGTGTGGCTGATGTAAAACTGTTTGGTAAACTAGACTCACCAGACTCTACTCCATTCTCATCTATGATGTGTCTAATTGGATATGTCTTGATTTTATCGTTTGTGTTTCTCACCATAAAAGTGGTATATTTGCAGTCATTTTCAGTAATTTATGACTGCTCTTTCCTTGTCTGTGGAAACTCAGTCATTCCTACTTAACAGTAACTCCTAAGGTTACATGCTAGGAACACTGGTTGACAGCTTATGCAAAGTAAGCTGTCTGGCATCCCACTTCTTATTTGCAGCAGACAGCTTCTCCCTCTCTGGTTTGATCTGGAGTTTGGGGAATGCTTGGGTGGAATTTGCTCCAACTCCTCCCTGCAATCTTGCAGCAGGATTAAGTATGTCATTCACTTAGGCTCATTTCTGTAAACACTTACGCATCTGTTTAACACTTGTGAGCAGTTCCACCGAGACCCACAAGTAAAGTCAAAGTGACAGAGGATCAGGGTGTGATTTAGAAGAGGAGTGTATAAAACGGCTGTTTAGATCCCCCTCTAATCTAGCAGGGGTAGGTGCCGATTTATGCTTCTTCTGAGTGGTCTTGTGAATTCTTCTCCCCTTCCAGCACTTTAGGTGCTAAATTAAATACAGAATATTTTCCTCTTTCACACTGAGAGCTATATTAGCTAGCTCGCATAAACAACAAATTAAGCTAACTGAACTCAGTAGCTAACTTTTCTGTATAGGGAAGTAACTTGTAAAGTCAAAATAGAAAGAGAGAGATCCAAATTTTCTATTTTTTGAATGAATATTTCACCCTCAGACAAAGGAATGGTTCAGTGGAAAATAGCCAGACTACTTACTCAGTCATATGAACTTTTGCAGTGACTGCTGTGTAATCTACTGCTAGCTGAACCAGGAAAATGTGTTGACCACTAAGAATCAGATATCAATTATCTCTGTATGCAAACACCACATGTAACATTCCTCTGTCTCAGTGTCTTTTTCTCTCCCTTTGCAAACAGTATTTCTCCTGACTGCTTATTCATTTCCGCATGCACACACATACCCACACGTATTTTTCCATGTGTATGTACACCACTAGCCAGACCTGCCTGGACTTCTAGTTCAGCAGTGCCATCTTCATCTCACAGCATTCACTGTGAAGCCTTCACCAGTGGACTATTCTGGCATGGTATTTAACCAGGACAGAATCAAGAGAAAATACAGAAAGAAATGCTAGGTCAAGTAGTATAACAAGGAAATGTTATGTTATCTCCAGACATAAAAGAAATTCTGAATCTGCTAGTGCCTGAAGAGCTGAATTCAGTAAAAAAAAGGTAAAGAAAACCTGAGAAAATAGCAATACATAGTGATTTTGTAAAGAATAACAAGGAAGATTAAAGGAAGTACTTTGAAAATAGGAAAATACATAAATAACATAGGTAAGGGTAACATATTTCTTAGCATATGAGTAGTATTATATAACACCAAAGCTACTGGCATAATTTAAATTATTTCTGAAATGTCCAAGGTGATGAAGAAAGCTTAATATACTTGAATACTGAAAAAAATAGAAGCAGACTGTTAAATAAACTTTGTAATGTACATATACACTCACAGTCTCATCTGTTCTACTTAAAAACATCCTTTCATCTCTAACAAGACATACCTATGTAGTTCCTCAAATTTCTCAAAATGCTATTCAAAGATACCCACTTTGAAGTTTGCCCTAGCCAAGTGAAGACAGCTAATAACTTAGCCACCAGAAAGATAAACATGAGGTCAGAACAAAGAGTGCACATTTTTTTTTAAGGAAATGGATATAAGGCTTGCACAAGGTTATATGCTGAAATTAAAGGCTTTTTATTACCAAGTTGAGGGAGCTGAAAATAGCTACGGGTACTGTAATGTTTAGATGGTAAGATGTGCAAACTGAGGTTGGTTAACGCTGGCTCCACAAGTGGTTTCCTTGATTTGAAATGATTGTGCTGATGGGAAGTGCCCTTGAGCAACCTAACTGTAAATGTAGAATTGTGGGGGGGGGGAGGGGGTTGGGACACCCCAAGGTCTTCAGGTTATTTTTCCTTCTTTTAAGTTTAGAGAAAGTATTTCTCATCTCTCAGTTTTTAAACTCCTGTTTTCCACATGAAGCCTTCCTGTACACCCACTGCGTTCCTTCCCCTCCTACTTGAAATTACATCCCTTTCCCCTCTGCCTTCAGCAGTTTCCTTTCCTCATAAACTGCTTCTCAGACACCATCCCTCCCTATTGTCATGCTTCATCTTTTTCTGTATAACTTCTATCCACTAAAAGTATGCAGCGCTCCACAGGGTCTTTCCTTGCTGTCTCTATTCCACCACTGTAGATGTCCCAAAATGCAGAATTACTGGTAGAATTTGAGTATTAGGGAGCCATGGGCAGAGAGAGAAAGAAGTCTGGAAAAGGGAGTAGTAGTGTGAAAAGTGAAAGGTGGTAATGGGAGTAGATCTCAGCCTCTAGGAGACTATCAGGCTGTAGAAAAGGTTCCTCCTGTGTGTAAAATGCTCCTACCACAACCCAGTTATCAAAAATAATTTTTTTCAAGAAATAGGAAAAAATTAAATTGTTCCTGAATGCTTAATTCCTCTACAACACCATCCACCTGAGGGCACGATCTAGGATGAAGAAAGATTAGACAGTCTTTTATTAGAACATTGACCACAAACCACCCTTTCCAGCTTTCAAACCTTCAAAGAGTTCTAATATTTTACTCATCAAAGTGATTTCCAAGCTCTACTTTACTGCACTTATTTCAATTACAGGCAATCCTAGTAACCTCAGCCTGCCAAGGATTAATACTCAGTTACTTACATATTGTTTACATTGATAAAATGCCTGTTACTGTATTTCCTCAATAAACAGAAGAATAAATGGCTTTTGGGAGGTTGCCTTAGTCTGTCAAGTCAATATAAATGAGGGACATTTTAAGGCTGTTTATACTTGATATCATCTTTGCTATAAGAGAGCTGTCTTAGTTCTATTTTTGAATGAGGTTTATACTATAATCCTAAGTACTTTGAAAACATGCTACTGGAAGTTATCTGGCAGCTGGTACAACATCATCTACTATTAAAACATAATATAATTTGCTGTTCAGAATAACTTGTTTTCTTAGCAATATGTCTCAAGAATGCTTATTCTCATTTTTTCAAACATATACAGTAAAGTTATTATAGGAGTTTAGAGGCTTAAATAGTTCTTGCTGAGTCAAACATTTCTGGAACGGAGGCTGATCCTGAAAACACATCCAATGTTTAAGTAGAGCTGTACCTGCAGGTACCTTCATAATTAAATCTCTTCATTCTTTAGTCAGTATTCCTGTCAATCTCTGGAAGTTCTTCTGTGATCATAAGAAATAGAAAAACAGGCAAATGTTTAAAGATAGTATTTCTTGAAGTGCAAAATAGGGCTATGATAAACCTGATTTAAAGTTGAATGCTACCAACCTCATGGAATGTGAGGTGGGGAAGTCTACAATGCATTATCTTTTCTTTAGCACAGAAACATTTACAGAAATAGATCAATATGATAAAAAACATGCTGTGATCCTCCCAGATAAACAGTCCACTCTGCAACATAATATATCAAAACCCAAGGTGCCTCCTTTGTGCTCTGTACACCCACACCCCATTTATAAACCAGAGCATTCTGTCTGAATTCTAGACACGAGCATTACAGCTGTCCTGATTATTTCTTTTTTTTTTTTTCNTCTGTACACCCACACCCCATTTATAAACCAGAGCATTCTGTCTGAATTCTAGACACGAGCATTACAGCTGTCCTGATTATTTCTTTTTTTAAGGAGAATGTGTACTAGCCTCAGTCTTCCACAACACCTTTGATCAAAGATTTATACATGCACAGAGAGCAAGAATATTAGAATTATTTCTGTTTGAGACCTTGGGGATATGCGACTGGCCATGACATATACATTCCAAGCCAAACACACCCAAATGCAGGTCAAGTTATATGTAATTTGAATTCCAAAAGCCGCAAAACAGCCTGTTCAGCAATAAGTGAGGGAAAAAAGAGAGTGTCTCTGATGTAATCTGATATTGTTACTAAATACAACCCCCTCTCTGTGCTTAAGCACTGTTGATATTGTGACATGAATTGACAAAAGCCAGAAAATTCAGCATTACACTGACACCTCATACTTTGCCCATGGCTTTGTGAAGAGAAAGGGAAATAGATACCACAGCGTGAGTTGAAGACAGTATCAATCAGCCCTAGTTTTGAATTTTCTGGTTCTCGGTCAGCTTGCATCACAAATGTTATGTTATTTAAACACAAGTTTCACTGTAGTTTAACTTGAGGGGAAGAAGACATTGTGAAGCAAACGTGCTCACATTGCCAGTAAGACTGAAATAATTTTAAAATCTGTTTTTACAAATAAAAAATTAAGTCATTTAAAAAGAATTCTCTCCAGTTCCACTTCCCCAGTAGATTCACTTGTTATACAATGTTACTTGCTACGTTTGCGTCTCATAGTCCCTTATTGTATAAAAGGCAATTATATACTTTTGTACGGGCTCAAATCTTTCTATATTTACATTATTTGTCAATTTATAATGGTTTCTATGGACATGATATGGTCTATTTATAAAAATACTAGTTAGTTCTTGACTTAATTGATTGTATTGAATGCAACCTATTATACTAATCCAGCTGTCCCATGTGCATATTAAGCCATAGAGAAGATGTGTACTATTAAAAGTAAACTAACTTGTTCATTCTCAGTTTGTTCCTTAGTCCAGTCCCCCCATTCTAAATTCCTAGACATGCTAGTCTAAGATATAAATGAAATATTCGTAGTAAGCATGAATTTTATTTAGTTGTGTGGGAAAAATTCATATTTCACATAATCTAAATGATATTTTAACACATCCCTGATTAAAAAAAAAAAAAAAACAAGAAATTATTTTCCCCCCTTTTATAAGCATCAGCTAGAAAGTTACCTAGTTTGTAAGCTAAATACACTGTACACAAATTTAAGAGCTTTCTTCTGTCACCCTAGACAAGCCTCTGAGTGATACTACCAAACACCCCTGCTGTATTTCTTTTCCCACAGTTGATTACCTGGGCCTGTACTGGATTAAAGAGGGGCAGGTGAAGGGGCTTGACCTCTGCTTTTGGCCTCACTCATACCCCCTCATGTTCAGGCACAACTAACACTCTCCCAGACACACACATGCACCATTTGGGCAACAGAAGAGGCCTGCGATCATTCCCAGTGGGCATTTTGGAGGGGACCATCCATTTTTTGACAAAGTAGAATTGAACTTGTACATGCCAACAATATTTGGCTCAAAGACAGCAAGGTGCATTCCACTTCATAGTATAGATGTAACTTAGCCTATACATGATCCATCCATATAATATTCTCTTGTTTGCCTCAAACACCACACATGAAGAGACAGGAAAGTATCGCGAGTGATTTTCTCTGTTATCTCATTACAGAATTTATGTACTCTAATCTCTCTCTGCTTCCATGAGTCTACATATTTGAACAAATAGATAATTTAGATTACATGACTTCTGTAATATGATAATGGAGAAAATCACCTCAGGTTGGCCTCAGGAAGGCACTTTGGGATGTCATCTAGCTCAAGGCAAGCTAACTTTGAAGTCATATCATTCTCCTTAGGATGCTGCTATGAGACTGTCTATTTATGAATTAAAAAAAGAAAGTATTTTATTCTGTTTGAAAACATCTAAACAACTTTCACTACCAAAGATATAAACGTTATATCATGAATCCTTTTATATCAGGATAGACTAATTGCTTCAAAGCAAGCATGTACCTAAAATTCTAAGTTAAAAAGAAAGGTACAAAGGCACCCAGCTCATTGTAGGACTCATAGAAGGGCCAGAAAAACCCTTTGTGCCTCAATTTCCTTAGTGTAAAAATGTTCTCTCTGTGTTTTCCAAAATAGCACTTTACCTCAAGACAAAAAAAGAAAACAGTAGGGGAGCAATATGAGGGAGTCACAAGAGATGTGTTCCTTCACACGGGAAGGACATAAGGTACTCTGAGGGAAAATATTTATGGGACCTGTTCTTGGCTGATACTGTAAAGGTGCAATTATCCCTCAAACGGTCTAATGCTATTCAAAAATCGAACAGGACATTGACGTAAAATATAGGATTAATAATTTTTCCTCAAATACATGTTCATGCAAAAAAAAAAAAAAAAAGTATTTCAATGAGAGATGTGAAATTTGGTTTAAAAAGGTGTTTTTCTCCTAAGAAAAAAATTATTTTCCAACCACAAAAAGTGTTGAATACAGTGAAAACAGTGTTTACTTAATGTAGGTTCTCGGTATAATCCTGAGAAACACAATTCCTGAGACCTTTTAGTTACAGAAACAGGTGCCAAGAAGTTAATGAAATTCATGAAAACTCAGTTATACACAGATCATAAAATTAGACAGATGTGAGAAACATTTAAATCACAATTTTCAAAGTGGAATAACAGCAGACATCTGAAGATGCAGGACACTGTAGATGTTGCTAAATGCAATTACATTCAAAATTATGTCTTTTTACTTTTTTATGCTGCGTCCAGCACTATAACAGTAGAATATTTCACATGCTTTTCCTGTTTTATTTCCCACTTTGTCCCAAGAGAAACAGCTTGATTGGCACGTAGTCTGGGTATCTGTTGTTTCTTGTGAACAATTTATTGTTGAGCAACAAAGTTGAAGAAACTAGCTCTTAATTTGGATGAGAAAGAAGATTTGCAAGCACTTGTAGCAAGAACAAGAATCTCTTAGAACAAGAGATTTCAAAGCCTGTGAAAAGCCTATGGAGGCTTCATTGGCATCACAAAAATGTTCCAAATAATTCAGTGTATGTATGTATGTATGGGTGTGAGTGTCTCTGCCTGCGTACAAGTTGGGGCACGAAACAATTTCCCAGAGCCAAAAATATTGAGGTAACCAGTTGTGAATATCCAGCATTCTTAGAGGGCTCTGTTATGCGACTGAAATGATATTGGGCTTGTTGTGTGATGCTGCTGTTCTGCTTTTTTTCCAATATGGCTATTTGAACTGCCTAAGGTAGAACCAAAATAAAACAAATGTCAAAAGTACAGATGTTGAGAATCAGTTTAACAGTCTGAGGACAATGGCCCTTCATGGCAGAGGACACTGGAAAAGAGTTTGGACCAGTATTATCCAGCTGCTGTTCTTCCAGCTGCTCTTCCTCCAGCTGCTGATTTGGTTGAGTCAGTAAGATAGGAGTGACTGCATATTTACAGAAGAATTAAGTAACATGGAGTGGTTTCTGTAGAGCTGACTATCATCATGTTGACATTGGCTAAACATTCAGTGAGGCCAAAATGGGCCATATTTGATAGTCCTTAGGTGTTACACAATAGAAATTGGAACCAGATTAAATACCTGCATTGTAGAATCAGTCCAGGAGCAATGCTTTTCCGGCCAATCCACCACTTACACAAGGAATAACAGTGATTAAGACTCCTGCCTTTTTTGGGAAATTAATTATGAAAAATGAACATGTTCATTTTATAAAACTCATGAGATAGATCCTGGATGGTTGATGTGTTAAATTCATACAGGACAAAGCTTTTACTTTACACATATTTCAGTGGGTAAATGTAAAATAATTCCAAGTGTTTCTAGGAAATTTCTAATGTTTCATTAATTTTCTTCATGATCTCAATTATTTTATTTATTCATCATAACACCATACAATTTATGGTCATGTTAGATTATATTTGACAGCTATTTTCAGTGAAATTACATATTTTTTGGTCATTAACAGATATTTTTTCCTGCACACTTAGGAAAAAAAAAGAAAAGCAATCAATTCATCCTAACAGTCTGTAGACAATTGAAAGTGAAAAGTTTAATCACATTGAGGCACAAAGGATCTATCAACAGTCAGTGAAGATTTTCCCATTTCTAGACTCAGTCAAGCAGACTCATCATAGTATATTTACAGAGGCCACAAAAACATTAAACCTATTAAATGATGGAAGAATTAGACTCAGACTACTAATGAAATATGCTCCCATGAAAAATTCTGCTGTCTAGGAACATTTCTTTCCTTTTCTCTGTGCAGAAAAGAAAATAGATACAAGAAGAAGGAGGGTTTTGAACTGAAAGGTCCTTAGAGATATCCTTTCTTACCATGTAATGGAATTTTCTAGTCTCATGCTCAAAACGTCTTCATCATTCTGGGGATTTCAAATAAAACTTCAACTGCCACTTAAGCTAATGTTTTAAACTAACTTAAACACCACCTTCCCCCACAACAAAATGAATGGAAAGCAAAAGTAGTTTATAAATTATGACTTTGAGAAAAATCTCCTCCCAGACTCAGAATAAAAATATAACCCTGCATTAGAAAGAGGGAAAAAAATTCTAAAAGTATTGTAGTACATGATTATGTTCTTCTACACCTGCTGCTGCCACATTATGAATGAGTAAAGCAAACTTCAGCATGAAGCATACCCTTGCCTCACTCGTTACAAAGTCAGAAAGAGCAGGGAAAAAGATGAGGAGTAAAAGAATTCCCACATCTCCTACACTTCAGTAAGAATAAGGAGGAACCAAGTAATCAACAGGTAGATTTCCATTAGTCCAGAGAGCCTGCTTCCCATTTGATAAAAGAGTATTTCTTTTCTTCCTAATCCCATAAATTCTCCCTGATCAGCTAACAGTGTGCTTGCACATTCAGCAAGGTACCTGAACACTAGCCATGGAGTTGCTCACGTGTTCCAGTCTAAGGTCTTCTTGCAGCTCCTTGCTGCATCAAGCCTCCTATAACCTGGAATCTGTCTAGAGTTACTGTTCCTGCTGGCATATTGCTTCAATTCCTCCTTCAAAAATGAGAGGGAGAAACACGTGGCTTCCTATTGGATAAGTAATGGATCTATTCTGTCAGAAAGGCTGTCTCAGACCTCACAGACAGAGCCAGTCTGAGACATCCTGCAAACTTTCCTAGACACTATCCAAAATATATGGTGCCCTGCTTTTCAAATATCACACCATTTATCTGGTGCTTTCTGGAAACATTTCAGACAGGCACACAACATACCAGGATGATTGCTACAAAACAGAATATTCTTTCTTCCTATCTAAATGAAAAATGATGGCAGCTCTTTCTTTGGAGTAAAATTAATGCTCACCAACACAGCACATGCAGGAAAATCAAGTCATACTCAAATTACAAAGTGAATGCAAACATACTGGGAGTTTGCATGAGGGAGGAAAACGAGGCTGGAAGTGATATTTGGCCAAAGTTTACATGAGACTCACCTCCAGTGTTAGACCTGTATAATTACATGCATATATAATTTTTCACCTTTTTATATGCTTCAGTTTTCAAGGCAAATTTTCAGATTACTTTTGGGGATACTAAGCAAGAAGCATGACATAGGGTAGAAAAGGGAAACTTTCATGTATTAGTCTAAATACTAGCTTCTTTACCATATTTGATTCTCATTTTTGTGTGTTAAAAATGAATACATTAATGTTGGGAATAATTCAGTTAAAACATTAATAACTTTGCTTACTTAGGACAAAATCAAATAAATAGGCTTAATTGCAGCTATTGATACTAAATACTTCATGCAAGTAGGACGTAGGAAAAGCCCTGTTATTACTCATTGCAACCATCACACAGTTCATTTTGGAAGGAATTCACAAGCCATCCAGCCTGTGGACAAACTTAATAATGGAAAAAACCCAGTGTAAAAGTTCTGCAAACACTTTGCCCTTATATGCAGTGTTTTTATTTCTTTGTGAAAGATATATCATATTGGAATTTTATCTTAGCAAGTTATTTCTTACACAGGACAAGAATAATAATTCTTTTCTTTAAAACAAATCAAGCTGTTGTGTTTAACTCTTGTAAACAAGAAATGAAAGGATGGCACAGAGTTTTCACTGTGCTTAACTCAGGTGCATAAGTGGAGGCCCTTGGTATCCTTAAGCCTTTTATGTTGCGCATGGAGAAAGAGAGAAGCTCCCACCAGGGAGTGCTTCAGAGTAAGGATTAATTTTAGTGTTCTGAATTACTCCCTGGGAAAGACCCTTATACAAATACTGAGAAGGTCACCAAGGGTGAGCAATGCTTTCTCTACAGGGAATGAGTAAATAAGCTCTTCAACACAGAGAGAACTAGCTAGGGCACAAATACAACACAGGCCTATGGCAACATGAAGGGCATTGAAAGGGTGAATGGGGATCAGTTTTTATTTGTCCTTTCCACTTTATAAGTTGGTGGCCATCACATAGCAGCTGGCAAGTTCAAAGTACAGATAAAAAGGCAATTCCTTACCCTATAGCTGGGGAGGAGTGGAACCCATTGCCATGAGGCACGAAGGCTGTGAGAAGTTTATATGTATTAAAAAGTAGAGCGGACAAGCTGATGGTAGGGAATTACAGTGCAACTTGTGAGATTTACTGCTATCCCTGTCTCAGAAAGTCCATAAATCAATCTATTAGACCTTAGAGAATAATCCAGCACTAAAAAACTAACCTGCTCTTTCTCCTTCCCTTGCTACCTATGACTGGCCTTTGCCAAAACTGAGCGGCAGGATGAAGGAACTGGTCAAATTCAGCTTGACTGCCCTGTCCCTACACCTTACACTATGTCCTTCACAAATTAACTTCCTGGCATAGACAGGAGTACTAAAGGCTGAAAGTAGACTTCAGGGCAAATCCTCTGCATGGCAGAAGGTAAAACTCTTGAACATCTGAAGAGAACAACTGCAATAAACTCCTGTGCTAAAAGCTAAACCCTGAAATATAAGGTGAATGCATTCAGTCACACTTTCCTGACAGCACCCCCAGAGACAGATTGGTGTTCTCTTAGTGAGCTCTTTACTGTTAATGGGGAAATATCTGGCACCAGGTGTGTTTCAAACATCTCTTTGCTGAGTCAGCATACACATACTGCTCAGTCTCTTCTGGACAAACTGGGAGAGAGGATGGGATTATTTATCCCATCAGCCTCAGTCCTGGCAAATACACAGATGGGAAGTATTTACTCTCTGGAAATTATTTCTCTTGAGCTTAAACCTGAGATGCCTAAAGAATAAAGAGACAGTTTATGACTCTCAATTTTCCTGTATGGCTAGAAGCCAGGCCACGATCTGGATGTAAGTTCAGCACTGTCTTTTCTCAGATAAAGTCAGAACTTCTGCAGCCAGAATTTGTCAGAGTAAGAATAACAGTAAATAAAACATTCTACATCTTTAGACTTAAAAGTAGATTGAGGTTTAAATTTTATTATTTCTCCTGAGGCACTTAATTGATAACATAATTTCTGCTGGTTACTTTCTCTTTAGCAAATAGGTTAGTGGCTTGAGACAACCAGCAAGGCTGGACCACATCTTGAACTAAGTGCTTTGATACAGCTTTGGCTAGTGAAGAGTCTATTGTGATTAATCTGAATTTAGGCACCTGTTTTCACAAATAACTACTGAAGTCCTTCTCCAACTGAGGTACCAGTTTCAGCTGCTTACAGCTAAAAAACATCCATCCTAATTTTTAGAGAAATGGCAGCAATGATGATTTCTTGTCTTGTCAACCATGATGTTGTATACTACATATTAGTACCATAGGCAAAATTTTTCCTTCTCGAAATTTTGGAATCTATGAGCATTGTAAGTTTCAAGATTTATTTTGAGGCAAAAGAGTCTTGTAGTCAGAGGAGGAAAAAATCACTAATCCTCGCCAATATAATTATGGAAAATCAGGAATTCTTTTGTGTGGAATTTGGAAAAAAGTACTTTCAAGAAATTACAATGTAATTCTTTTTATAATCACCTATGTTTCAAAAAGATAAAGTCTGAGGCTAAAGAGACATGAACTAAACAGTTTATCCGAATTTAAAATAGATGTCTAAGGTAGTCAAGGTGATGTGTTGCAGGAGTGCTTGTATTTTTGTTTTGACTTTGAGTGGAGCACAGGTAATTTAAATTAGACTTATAACTTTTGGGTGGCTGAAGTCAGGGGAGTTCCACTTCAATTTTCCTGTTGCATAGTTTCTTTTTTGGACTCTTCAGCTGGATGTGCAGACCAGCAAAAGTCACTAATAGTATCCCAAGGATTCCTTGAGCTCAGAGCTAAAGAAAAAGACACTGAATGCTTCCATGGACTTTTAGGCAAAAGCAAATGAGTGGCAGATACTGAGGGCAGGGATAAGAAAGAATGGGCTTCTTGAGAGTAAAAAAAGGTGGTTGTACAACATGCTGGTGAAACTGTGACAGTGTTTCCATAGGTAGCTGTGGATAGACAGTTCGTCAAGGCTGTTTAATTACCAACAAATTTATTTTATCTCTTGGAGTAGCAGGGACTGAGGAAGCTCTTTCAGTTGTAGAGCGTGTTTGGTTTTTCATCTTTGGAAAGTGTTAGGCTTTCCTTGTCATGGCCCCTAGACAGGAATGTTCACCTGTGCCCATTAATGTGTAAATCCACAACTCTGTTACTCCTAATTCACAATAAAGTTTCAGTGAATGCTGTGAACATCGGACAGCCACAAGCCAGTTAACACCGAGTGCAAATGGTACGTGGGGATGACAGTGGAATCACACCATGACATGTCACAGTTCATCTAACTGGGACAAAACTCTTCCGATTTCGACCAAGGTGGACAGGCCACCTATACTTAACCTGGAAAAGGTACATATATACATTATATGTGTTCCTTAAATAACCCCTTTCAGGTAGAATATGTAATCCCACCATCATTTAACATGTAATCCTTGTTAAAATAACAAGGTGGTTGTTTCCACCTTCCAGTTTACTGGAGCTCTAAAGAACAGTTTGAAAAATGTCAACATCAAGAAACAATCTGTGAAGCTGAGAGCAAGTGATGCATGCATCTCTCTGTGTTTTATATATATATATATAGAGAGAGAGAGACTTTTGCTTTAAGGCATTCTGCATTAAGAAAAAGTCTTAGTGGCATCATTATACAATATAAGTCTTTTCTGTGACTCTCAGTACATACAAAAATTAAATCCAATAAAACCTTTGTTTTGGCGCAGTTCATTAATTTCTGGAATGATGTACTTCAAGAAACAATTTAAACTTCTTTTTAATTACACAAGGTAAAAATGAAGTGATTCTAGCTCTGAGCTAACCATGAATGAGGTTAATGTATGGCAAGCAATAATGTTGAAGGAACCAACAGCAGTACCACGTGAACTTTCTCCATGTGGCTCACTCATTGGAAGCCATAAAATCTGGTTGGTATAACAGAAGTGTTTGTAATTAGAGTTAATGGAGTTAGTTGAGACCACAGGAGGGAGAAAGTAGCTTTGATCCCAGGTGGCCTCATAGCAAGAAGGCTCACAGCAAGGAAGCACTATGAATTGGAAAATATCAGAGGCATTTGCTGCAAAACCAAGAAGTCACTGCTGGAAAATGCCTAAGAATATAATTTACAAGCAGAACTAATTTAGTTTCCCATCTCTATTGCTTCAGCTTTCTCCCCAGTCATAACATTCAAAATAAGGATGAGTTCTTTTGTGTGATCTAGTTTTACTAAAAATGCTAATTGATTCTTAAAAGTTTATACTGTCTTGGCCACATTGTATTGATCAGGAAAGAAAAAGGTAGGATGAAGAAAAATCTACAAAATTACTCCAGAAAAGGAAGAAACACGTTCATTTTTATTAGACATATAAAAATATTGCTTCATAATAGCTGAATTATTCATTGTCATAGTTTTTCTGTTTTCCTATTGTCACTGCTACTGAGCGGCTACTTTTGGAAAACCTGTGACAAAAATACTGTACTTAGTGAATACCATAGAGAGATTTCAACTGACTTAAAAAATAACATTTAGAGACTTTCAACAGTGTGATCATTTGGGACAGAGTTTTGGAACATTACTTAAAGCCGTTTGTGATTTACACCAATAAACTAAGCAACCACTTCAGATTAAGCAGATGGATTATTTGCACAATGTATTTTTCATCAAAAATATTCTTCAAACTGTTCTTGCACTTAGCTTGGTTTTCATCCTCCCATACTCAATAATGAATGAATTTAAAAGTTTATCCCATATGTCTTGAATAAAAATAAAAATAATCAAAAGAAAGTAAAAATTAAGGAAAAACATGAGAAAAGTGGAGAGGGACTTTGTCTCTAGCTGAAGACTAAGGTTGGAATGGGAACTGCCGAGAGAGAATACCATACTGTTATTCCAAATAACAGAATCTACAAAGACAATATGTTTATCAGTTCCAGCAGTTTGCTGGCATCATTACTTGAATATTAAAGAAAGAAAATTATGTTGAGATACTTCAGGGTGCCTCAGGTTCATAGAGCTTTTTAAAATGGGAAGGTGACTTTTACTCTGATATGGGGATATATGGGAGAAGAGCAGTAGCTATGATCTAGTTACACACCTTCGCATTTATGAAAAGGGAATTAGTGTGGCTGGGCTTTGAGGAACTCTCAGGAGCTTTTGAGGAAAGGATCTTTCAGAGGAGACAAAAAAAAAAGTGTCCAGGGGTCTAAGCAGGGCAAGGCTCATGTACTGTGACTGAAGAAATGCACAAGAATTGTAAAAAAAACCTCCTAGGATCTAGAGGTTTCAGATGAACCCATGTGTATAGACATTTAGCAGTGAAAACCACCTTAGGTTGTATACTAACCAGGAACAATATATGAATGGCACAGGAACCTTTGGTAGTGATTCAGTAGCACAAATGATGGCAGAATGGAAAGTCACTCAGCTCCATCAGCAGCTGCAGAGTACATGGTCTGTGAAGACACAGCAAAAAATGATTGTGTTGTGCCAAGAAAGGGTTTAATACACCTAGTAGAAGCAGAAGTCAATTATTTATTTAATCTAAAACACTGATCAAAATTCCTAGCAAACAGCCAAACCTTAGAACGTAATAATGATGATAATTTTCTTAGAACATTTTAAGCAGAATTTGAGCCCTGGAGGTGTTCAGCATTTGAAGGGTGGATTATACATAGACAAACAAAATGTCGGCTTTCGGAGGTAGAATGAAGGCAAATGGAGTCTCAGCGCAATTAAATATAGAATCTTGAAGAAGCTTATAAAATTTTTTACACAGCCTGTTGTCATTGTTCTCATGTTGATGACCTCAATATCCTGCATTAGCAATACTCACTTAAATATAAATATTTCAGCTTTATGTTGAGTGTCAGAAAGACAGAAGGAAAAAGACAAGAAACAGGCTGACCTCAGATCTCTGCTAAATTCTCTAAGTTCTCCTCTGACATTTCATTACTTCTGTCATACACATACAAAGAGATTTATGTGTCCATCCAGTCCTGTAACTGGATTTATTTATTAAAGATGGTATTTCCGGCTTAATGAAAGTGCCAGCACCATCCATTCCCACACTAGAGCAGCATTTGGCAAAGATAAAAAGGAATTTATCAGTAAACTTTTTATGTTGTTTTCTGTGCACCTTTCACTTCCCCATTCCTTATTTTTTCACCAAATATCAACATTGTGTATGGAAAACAGTCACTTCCTTTCTCTTTGATTAACATCAGCAGTGAAGGAAGGGGAGGAGGGGGATGGAAGAGAATAAAGAAAGAACCACCCAGTGCACTGGGGAAAACCTGAGAGTAATCAATTAATCTTCTGTTTTCAATCTGTGAGCTGTGCTGTGTTGAACTCCATTATCTTTTACTTAAACAAATAAAATTAAAAAAAAAAAAAAAAAAGACTGAATGTGCTGGTAAAAAAAAAGAAAAATGAGTCAAAAAAACAGTAGAACTTTATCAATGACAAAAAATCCTCAGAGCCATTAGACAAATTCCTGGGAAATCTGATATTTTCTAAACATTTTTGTGTCTGGTGTTCTGATTCCAGCATGTTCTACGTACTGTGGCTTTGATTACAGATGAACCATCTTTTCCTTGGGCTATGGCAAGTGCATTCCCAGCATTTAAAAAGGAAGGGTTTTTACATGCCAAAATCATCTGTGATTTATTGCCTCATGGGCTCATCTGGATTTAGTTTTGGAGTCTGGCACCAATTCCTTAATTGCTTTGGTCAGTTCATTCTATTTCTCCATTCTGAAGTTCCTCATCTGCAAAACCAGAGGAATGATAAACACATAAGCACACCAAAAGTCCTGTGAGTAACTTACTGGAGCCCTTGAGAAAACAGTAGGGACTTGAACATGGTCTGAGAGAGCAATGGTGTTACCCTGCAGGATCCTGTCAAATTCCCATCCCTTCCACTCCAAGTCCTGGAATGTCATCAGGGAGGGAATGAGTGTGGGCTCTGACATACTGAGGTGGGAACAATTTGCAGATTCTTGCTTTTTTTTGACTTTTGTCTAGAGTACAGAAAAGGGAGTTCTACCATGTAACTACCTGTCTGTGATCTCTCCTCGAATTGTGCACCTGGCTTAACGTAATTGCTTTCTACGTGCTGACAATGCATGTTTGCAGTGCCTGGGATTGAATGGAGGTGACAGTCATAATGGTAAACATAACTATTATTTTCCTAATATTTTAAGAAAATTTCATAGCTGACTATAAGCTGGCATGTAATTTAAAATAAATGCTATTTACTTCTATTTGATGTTCATTGCAAGTAAATGGAGAAAAGGAAAAGAAGAAGCATGAAGAGGGGCTGACTTCTTCTCTGGTTTACCAATAATCAAAAAAAGTATTTCCCCAGAAAAAGGCTGACTGATACTTATTTGCTTTTCAAGGAAGATTTTCAGGCAGTGAATAAGGCAGGGGACAACTCTCCTTGCAGGAGAGAATTTATTAATATGTACTCGTCAAGACCAGGAACAGGCTTACACTTTTACTTGATGTCCTTCTGGATTCCTGACTTTGATCTCTCCCACCCTCAACTATTTTGTGAGGATATGAAAATTGTAGCAGAAATGAGGGTAGATTTCTTGAATCAGCTGAGAAAAGGCACTAGCACTTGTCCCCTGGTGTCACTCCCATTTTTTATTATTTTTTTTTGAGACTTTTTTCAACATTTTTAATAATCAGTACAAAAGCACATGGAAGATTTTCCCACTGGCTTGGAAAAGAGAAGAATGTGATGGAAACCTTAACAGGAAAAAAATCAACAGCACAGGCCCCAGAACTGTTAAGCGGTGACATTAGCTTACAGATAGTGTAGCCTAAATACAGATGGCTGTTCTGTATCTCTCATAGAAACAGAATTCCCTAATTTCTCTTACCCATGAAACAGTGTTCATCCTTAAGTAACATTTCCTGCGATCACACTTTCAAGTATAAATATTATTTTGTATGCTGATAGTGGGCAGCAGGAAAAATTTCTTTTATTCTGAAAGATAAGAAAACAAGCAAGTATAACTGGAGGAACTTTTGTCCTGGATTCAAAAGAATGTAGCAGATGCTTTCTCTCAGTTACTCTTTATCATGAATATTACATACAGATGTATTTTGGAAAGTTTATTTTTCTTTCAATTAAAGAAAAAAAAAAGCTTCATGGGATGGGGAACACCTCTTTCAAAGCTTGACATGCCAATATTTTAGTAATCATGGGGGAATTTTAATATATAAATTCTTTGTTAGGAAAGAAAAAAAACCTAACTTATATATTCTTTGTCTGAAAATGTGCAGAAAAACTCAGAAGTTATTTTCATAACTTTAAACATGGTGAGAATTTCTGTTGACAGCATGTGCCTGATTTCCAGACTGTTTACTTCCACCTGTCTTGAGTTATTCCTGGGTGCCATCTTGGGTACCAGATGTCATTATTGTCTTTGATGTATTCTTATAAGATTAAGATTATTTCCATAATCAGAGTTTTCCCAGCAATGTCCTCCCTGTCCACTCCAGAACATTGCCTGGATGGCATTTGTTGTTCCTGAACATTTGTCCATGACTTTGGCACATCCAGGTTATGAGAAGATGCCTGCAAGTGGGAAACACCACATGCATTCACTGCAGTCCTGCTGCCAGTGTGGGAGCAAGGAAGAGGGCTCCTCAAGAGGAGCAGGGAAAGCATCAGATATGTCCTAGTGGACTACACAGCACCCACATGAGATGCCAGTGCTTCTGCAAAATATCACTCGTGTTGTTCCCTTCTTATCTCAGTCAGATTGACCCAGTCCTGCCTGGGCATGTCAGATTTGCTGTACACAGGCAATGCTTGTGTGCACATTCATTTCTGGCACTTTCTTAGGTGCCTGAGGTGCCAAGGCAATGCATCTCAATTAAAAGTGACTGAACAGTGGGCACATTAACAGGTATGTCAAAACACTGAAGGAAATGCCTGGCAGAGGCAGATGTAGGTTCCCCTCAACTTCTCATCTGCAATATATCACTCCTCGACTGCAGAGTCGTCACTCACCTGAGTCCTGTGGTTCTTGTGTCCTCTGTGGTGGTAGCACAGATCTGTCATGTGCACACTTTGTTTCACGTGCTGTTGTACACTTCTAATACACAGATATTTGGTGACTGATTCTATTAACGCTTAAAAAGCACAGATTTTATCAGCTTTCATTTAGAGATGCTCTCCAGAGCCACAGAAAATAATTGACCCTTTTTTGGACTTTCTGCATGAATGAAAGGAACTGCATTTGCAATTATAACAAGGAAATGACAATTTTCTAGTACAACATGAAAAAAATATTCTTTTCCTTTGAAAACCATTTTAAAATGCACACTTCCTACGTAGAGTGTTCTCTTTGTCTCCTTTATGTGTGAAAATATCTGAGTATAATAAATTAGTGTTCTTCTTCAGGGAGTAGCTGCACTATCTCAAAATAAATTATTTTAAATATGCTCCAAAGATGGAAATATCATTGCTAAATATGCATTTTTTTAGAACTTTAAAGAACTAATATATGATAAAATTTTGTTTCAATTTGTCTGAAATATGATCTTTTGAAAAGTAATCTAGCATTTGAACAGGAGAAGCTAGTATTCCTTCTCAGTACTCCTTTCTTACTTCAAGGAGGTAAAACTGAATGTACTTATGACTAGTTCACCTCCCCCATCATTCCCCAACGCATTCACAATACAATTCATTCAGTGAAAAGCCTTGAACTTACTTTTTTTTTCCTTTTTTTTTTCTTTTTTTTTTTTTTTTTTACACAAGGAAAGCAGGAAAAGCAAAGCATTGAATTCTCATCTCTCATCGCACACTAGGAGGTAAATCCTGTCTCAGTGCTGGCCAGCCTGCCCTGAACTTTGGTAGATAATTCTGGTAGTGGCACTCTGCACAACCTCATTTCCCTGCACAGAAAAATAAAGCCGCTGCTTTTTATGCAGCTTGGCAAACTTTATTGAGAGGGCACCAGGGGAGAACAAACCACCGTTTTTATTAGCTCCCACCTTACAGCAGCCCAGGCCCATTCAGAGCTCTGCTAAGTCAACTAGAGGTCTTTTGATACCAAAGAGCTTTGAATCCAAGTGCCTGGAGAGAAATTATACATTGAATAATAAAGAAATGAGGAGGGAGGATAAAAATAATTACTCTGTAAAAATGTGCTGCTTGTTCTATGACCTTTTCAAGTGACTTTCTTCAGATGAGAAGTGAGCAGCTTGATTTGTGGTCATTGTTTTGGTCAGCCGAGGCTCTTGAACTGAGAAACTGCAGGAACTAACTTTCAGGGAACTGTGAACATTATAATTTTATTCATTTCTTTTTCATTGTTTCTTTTACATGTCTGTAAGCAAATGCAATTGAAAGTTGTGGTTTCTGTGGCATTCCTGAAAACAACTATTACTAACACTGATTACAAAACCTTAACAGAATATAGTGGAGAGGAGCAGTAGTTATAAAAACAATAATTCTTCTAGACTGATTTACACATTTCTGAAAATGTGTAAAAAATTATTATTGCAAGTATACTTTGAAAGAAATGTTAGCATTTATTGGATGGATATTACACCCTTTCAAATATATACTATAAATGTTTTGACGTTGTGAAGAAAGTTAATAGACAGGAAATCACAGAGTTCCGTAGAACTTAAAATGCTGCTATAAAAAGTACTTTAAAATCTACATAGGAACATGTTTCCCACTGACTTTCATCTATGTGTTACATGCAGAAGATTTCTCAAAATACAACAAAGAGAAGAGAAAAAACCAGGAATTACCAGAGAATGCCGTGCCTAGGAAATATATGTTATGGTCATTAAAGATATCTCATATTTATCACATATGGACATCTTCGGAAAACATATATGAATTGTTTTGTCACTTATCCTCTCTCTTCTGTTTTCTCTGATTTTATGAGTTTGTCTGTGCTTTTTCACAGTCAGAAAACAATTAAGGAAAATATCTTTCTTTTCTCATCTGTTCTCTAGTGAGAATTGTGGTTCAGTGAGTAGATACATGTTTCAGAAACAAAGAAGAAGATTGCCTAACAACAGCATGCTTTCTTTAGAGAAATCTGTGCTTCCTGATTTGTCTGCATCAGACATCAGAAATGTTGCAAAATAAGCCCTTTTTTTCTAATTCCACTGTATTTCTGCTTTCTAACTACTGCATCCTGGTCACTTCCCCAAACAGGGTGTGGACAATACACATTATAGAGATTTATATTAATGCATGAATACCTTTAATATTTGTAAAAAGCAGCTTCTGCACAGAGAATTAAAAGCAACTCTGAATAAATATTCAAGTAAGACTTGAGATATTAATAGAAGACTAGAAGTGTCACTGACTCGAAACTCGGTAGGCATATGAATAAATTGTAACACGCAGAGACAGAAGAAATTACAGAAGAATTCCTTATGAACAGGGACTGTCTTGTTTGTATAGCAGTCAGAGGAGTTGAATATCACTTTTACTGGGAGTTTTAAGTGCTGCAGCAACATTCGGCAGAATAATAAAAAGAATAACAAGAAGTATAATGTGGGCTTACTAAATCCAACAGTACCATGCAGTGATATTCAGTAGTGTTCATTCTTCTTTCAAATGGCAGTGCTTAGTAAATAAGGAAGCAAACTCTTCCTTTCTACTGAAAACAGGAGAAGTAAACTCTTTAAATAGCTGAGAATAAGAATGTTATAATGTCTTGGGATATTTTAGCTACTAAATAATGAAAACTTCTCTGACATACATGGAGTGGTTATTAAGTGAAAGAGGGAGTATTTTAACAGCAGACTGCCATTTGTTATCCAATAAGGCAACTGCTGCCAGTGGGAATTGCCAGGCATTGCAGTCTCCCTCTCCAGCCCCCTGCCTTGGTGGAGGGCAGGCACACAGCCAGTGTATCCCAAATCTTGGTCTGGCTGTCTTAAGGTGAGAACACAAACACAGCATGGCAAGAGAGCTTCACTAACTATATTTGCAAAAAAGGAACTTCTTTGCAGTTCTTCATGTGGGGTCCCTCTGCACAAACAGTGTGACAGCCCTGTGCCCATGTGTGCATCCTTCCAGAGTGTATGAATTCCTGTATTTAGCCCTGGTGAAGAGTTCACTATTGAACTTGTTTCATTAAGATTAACAAAACAAGTCAGAGGCCCTGTTTGACATTACTGTAAGCAGTTCCTTATTCTGCTTTTCAGAGTGGAATTTTTGTGTACTCTTCTGAGAGGTACCTACCCTGCCTCCCCCCATTCTGCTTCTCCATTCCTTTTCCTCTGCCTCCCTGGTATTAAGAGATGAACCATTTTCTAGGGTTAAAAGTAACTGAGCTAAGAAAAAAAAAAGAAGAAAAGGGGTGGGATCATTTTCTGCTGACTGTGCTTCATGGATCAGCTCACCGTGTGGCCAGCTGGGAGCAGAGCTGGTGTGAGGGAAGGGCAGGAACACAGCCAAGAACCTTGGTTTGGAGAGAATGCTGGTTTGGTCGCACAACCTGTCAAATCATTTGTAATGTGAAACCTCACCTTGGCTTGAATGATGCTACTATGAGGAGGCAGAGCTTAACTTTCAGAAACAAAGAGATTTATCTTTGAGGAAATTTCAAATACTTGCTATTTGGCACTGAAGAAGAAATACAAACTCCTGTAGTTCTGAATTTTTCCAGGGCTGAGGTTCACTGAGCTGTTTTGAACTCAAGAGCTTTCTTCAAACTCAAGAATAAAGCATCACCCACTATTGCTAAGGCAGCTTTAGTGTTGTCTTTCTTCCATTAAGTGATATAACTTTTTGAAAAAAGCAGATGTCTATAGTTCATAAATGCTATAAATCAAATTTTAAAAGCCACGCAAATATTGCAGCATTTTCTAGAAATTTAAAAGCAATAATAGAGAACAATACTAGCTATTCTACATTTGCATATAAGCAGGTAAAGATTTATCACTACGCAGATAACATTCACAAGACATGCTCTTAGTCTGTATTTGTCTGTATTCCTAAGCTTGGTTTTGCACCTTTACTTCCTTTTGGGAACTATTACTAATTAGGACATACAAGGGATTAAGTTATTCAGAAGGAAACTTGCTCTGCATGGGTGAAAATGCAAGTAACCTCTAATGCATATCAATGCAAAGAAACGTCCTCTTGTACGGCATTATTCCCAAGGTTACTGTTGATGCTGTGAAATGTGATGGAGCAATAAAGCAAACTATATCTTTAAATGAAGGTTGAGAGGAGACAAAGCATTTCTTTATATAGGAACAGGAATCTAACAGAGAAGTGTAAGGTGTAGATGTACTATATTTTAAGATTCATTTCTGCTGCTATAGTCCACGTGAAACTTTTAGGACAGGAAATCATCATCTTGCCCCAAACTCTGTGTTTTGATCTAGTTATGAACTTTAGAACAAAATCAGAACTAAAGCTCTATGTGCTTCCAAACTCAACAATTCAAAATCTGTGTCTGCAGTGAAGTTTTTTTAGTGTGATTACTTAGATTAAAGCCATTTATTAAAGAACATTTCAAACAGATCAGCATGAGCCAAACCCTTAATCCTGTGCTTACATGCAAGTTTTTTGAGTATGTACTTGGTTTTATATTGGTATTATTATTTTTGAGTTTATACTTTTGTATCTTTTCTCCCCCTATTTATCACAAAGGAAGAAAATAATTTGATTTCTGCAAATGAAGGTTCATGCATAGCTAGTTCCCTTGTGTCTGCAATACACAGCATTTCAAAGCAGTTTCCTACCTGTATCTTAAACAGAACTAGAGGTGATCATAGCTCACAGCTTTCGAGAGAATGGGGTGCACTTAACTTAATATGTTAACAACAGACTTAATTTTTTTTTTTTTAATAAATCATTGCATAGCCCCAAGAAGAACATTTCTTGAACTCTGGATGAATGACACTAGGCAAAAAAAACCTTTCCAAAAGCTATTATATTTTGGTATAATGAAAAATAATATGTTTATGCAGTTACTGAATATAATTCTATAGTGCAGGATCATGGTGGAATGAGAAAAACCTCAGCTCCACCTGAATTTAAACACTGCCAAACAGTACATCACAACTAATTTATCCTGTGCTTCACTCACAGCCAGTTAGCATCTCCTTTGTGTCTCATCACAGCACATGCCTCATTTGTATTTCCATCTACTTCACTGAGAAAGACACATCTCACAGTTTGAGAAACAACACTATGAAATAAGTGAACTCTTCAAGTACACTTAGCTTAACTGTTTCCATTCTTCTTGGACGATTCAGAGTTCTCTGGTTTAGATTAATTTCCCCAGTTACATACAGTATCTTGTAATCAAGTGTTTTAACTTTTTTTGGACTGAGAGTGAAATAAGAAAATGACCTATATCCCCGTTCCAAATGGGGTGGTGCAGGAAAAAATGTCTTTATTTTCACTGGGACATGCTATACTTGCCCGAGACCCCTTTCTAATCAGCTTGTAAATGACAGATCTACACATGCAGCTGAAGTATGTTCACTAAGCAAAGGCATGTTAGAAACTGGCATGGTGAGAGATATAATGACCTGAATGAGTGATCTAAGAGTGGTCTGAGTAAAATGTTTCTACTTCTTACTTTGCAATAATCTTCCTCTGTAAGGAAGAGCATTTTTGCATTGGTAACCCTGCAAAACTGTGCAGAAACTAAATCCAGAAAAAAGGACTAGGGTGTTGAGGGACAGTATTAAAAGCAAATTTTAGCCAAAGAAAGCTGGTGTTGCCCTGTAGCCTACATAAGATAGGCTCCTTGTGGAAGGAACACTGAAGTCGATGTCTTGGTGTGGAATGCTTTGGGGGAACCTGTCTCCAGCTATTGGTCACAGGGTGAGACTCAGAAAACTCCCTTCACTATCTTTTGGAATTTGCCTAGAATGAATATTGCAATAAGTCAAGTTACTTTTTATGCTTGTCTGAGTGGGCTACTGAGCCATGCAGTAGTGTGTTGGTTTCCTGTACTATGTTTGGGAGTATGCTGAGTGAACTGGGAAAAATGGCGAGGGGCCAACTCCTCTAAAAAATGCTTGCTATCTGTAGTAACTTCCTTTATAAAGGCGTGGAAGGTCTGATAGGAGTATCCTATAAACCAGTCTTTGCTTCAAAATACTTTATGTAGCTCATATTAAAGAGCCCTTAGGACATTTCACCTTGGCTTTAATGGAGATGGGATTTTTCTTTCTTCCAAGCAAGTTTTTCTAATTATTCAAGTAGGGTGTCCTGCTTCAACTTGTGCTCTTTACTCCTGCCCTAATTACTTCAGAATTATTTTCTGTGCAATGTAGGAACTTGCAAATATCTTTATATTCTGGTATCAAGCCAGAGTATACTCTAGTAGCTTGCACAGTCACCTGGTATATAGAAGATGTAAATTCTCAAATGCAGAAGAGAGAATTTAACATGGATTTTTCAAATCCATGGGAAAGTGACCTAACCACTAGATTACTATATAAACATATGAAGAAGCAGTATTGTGAACTGTTTCTTTCTCTGTCCTGGTTTACAAAGAAAGTGCCAGCACAGTAACATCTGCCCAAGATCCTGTTGCTACAAATTCACATTTAATGTGCAGTGACAGTGTGTTCTGACTGTGAAAAGGATTTTGATGACTGCGTGAAGAATGACTCTGCTTTGCCAGTTAATGCAATCAAAAATTTATCAAAGAAATGTGCAGCTCTGGGATGACTGGATTAAAACCATAATGAATTTTTGGAAAGCATCCTTGTATAATGCATTTTGGAAGGCCAAAGGAAAATGAAGATTGTCTAGAGACTTCCAATTCTCAGCAATTTACTTCAATCACATAAGCATTCCTCCTTAACACCCATAATGAATTGTTACAAATTAGAGGTCATTTCACCTTTGAGATTGGCTGTGATTAAAAAAACCAAAACACAGCACTTAACCATTTATGCATCTAGGGATTGTAGCTAAATATCTATGGATATTTGTGCAATTTGGCTTAAGCATTATGCAAAATGCATTGCTTTGGGATTTGACTAAAAGGAAAAAAAACCCTAGAAATAAGGGTGGGTTATGGACAAAAATTCTAGGCTATTAACTGACTATTATTAAGTGGCTAAATAATAATATTAGTTTTACACTAGGAGTGAAGAAAAAAATCTACATAATAGCCAAACTTGGTCTCACTGGAATACAGTGTCTATGAGAGCTAAGGTTACCTATGTCTAGGCTTCCCTTGACACATCCCTTTTTAACACAAAAAAACTCAAATCTGGGAAGAAAAGTAGGATTGTGTAATTTCTAGATGAACAGAACATTAGTGCTGGAACTCATTTCCTGGGCACAAACACATACCCAGCATATGCAAATGTTACAGAAACATAGTAGCTGTATTTGCAATTAGGATTCAATAGTATACTGAGGCACAACCTTGCCACCTTTGTCCCTCGCTTTTAGAAGTGGCAGCAACATTGACTAAAGTGCCACTTCTTCCTTCATCTTGCTGAGCAAGAACTCTGAGAAGCATAAACAGGATCTTGTTCTCCATTTTTAATCAGATCCTCACTGTCTTCGGATACTTTATTTTTTCAATTTAAAGACAAAAGTTTGAAACCCCAGAAATAGATAGGAGCAACCTGAAGAAATGGGATCAGCAGATCACAGACATCTACACACACACACAGACACACACACACACACACAATCTGTTTGTTTGCTTGATGCTTTTTTTTTTTTAAAGGGAATCCCAGTGACAGGCAGAGTGTATGTTATGGGATGTTTTGTCTAGATGTGGCAGGCTGTAGGGCTTCCACATTTTAAAAGAATGGAGCATACAATTAGAACTGTCTTGTTAGAGGTGTGGAGAAATCACAGATACATACATCTGCCTGGCCTGTATTTGAAGCCCAATGGTATGTCCATTGGAAAAAGGACCATAACTGACTTCAGGAAAGACACATCTCATAACCGTGGACAAACTGCAACATGTTTGGTAAGAAAAAAATTAAAGAAAACTTCTGCATGCAGGTGGGTAGAGAAAGGTAGCAAGGTAAATTCAATATATAAGAATTCAAATGCATTCCAAAAAGAAAATAGGAAAAACAAATCACAAAAGGAAGAAATTAGATTTCAAGGGAAGGCTAAATTGCTAAGGTGACTCTTCAGAACACATCCACAAATTACTCCTGAGCAAACAGGGGCAGCCTCAGTCAGTTTATGTCAGTTATGGGACAGGCCATGATAGTGACCCTGTGGATACCGCCAAAACGGAGACATCTTCAACCCAGAAAAGCAGACATATGCTTATGGTATGAAGGCACATATGGACAGTCTCTTGAAAGAAACTGAAGCATTTCTTAGCAGACAGGATCCCTGATGCATCCAGTCTGGCATCTTGCCTCTGGCAATAAATCATACTCAGCATTTCAGAAACAGCTTCCAAAATCCTATAGTGCATCAGCCCATTTATGTAATGTGAAATATAAGCAAGCAAGAGGAAAATTCCCTTGTGATCTTTTTGTCAATCATTCATTGTGGATCATTAGATTTTTATTGCTCTTATCTTAGCATGAATAATCACTAATGTTGTTACTGGCAATAAAATTAGTCCATGGTTGAAAAAATACAGTTATTGCAGTTAAGGTTGACCAAGTGGTGTCTACAGCCTAATATTTAATTTTATTTATTCTACTTCTATCTGATATAAGAGCAACACACTTGTGTAACTTTAAAAAATGGCACCTAGGGAAAAGTCACTTAAATAAGAATTGCTTTTATCTCCTTATAGTATGGTTAATGTGAACTGAAATGTTGTAAGCAGCAGATCCACAGGCAAAAAGAAACACTTGATCAAACATCACTTCTTTTCATCTGTATAATGATGCAGGTAAAAAAAAAGTGCTGGATCAACTTTTTACTTCATTCGTAATTATCATACATTAATCCTTTTGAGTTAAGATTTCTAGCTGATCCATGGTTACACATACCACAAAGCAGAAAAACTATGGGAAAGGTAACAAGTTCCAAGGCGAAAATAAAGCCCAAAATTGCTCTGGAAGAGGCTGTTTGTAATTCTCACGCAAACAAAAACTCCTGCTCTAAATAGATACATTATCTGTAAATAAAATATACAACAATTGCCACTCTGTAATGGCAAAGCTCCTCTTTTGTGTTGCAGCTCCTGACAAAAAATTTCTGATTTGTTTTCCTACATCTGATGCAAAAGCCAGACACTACTCTTTCTAATTTAGTTACATTTCCAGTGGGAAAAGAGGCCATTCACTAATTCTATTGCACCAGTATGCTACATATATAATATCCATACCAGAGAAACAATAATCCACATAGCAAACCAAGTGAATACGTCGAAAGTGTCTTCAGTGCCTCCAGAAATTCATGGAAATACTGAAAAGACATTGTATTGTGGAGAACACTATATAATGCACAGTACTGTGTAGTTATTTTGTGCAGTTATGGTGGGTAACTAGCAATTCCCTAGTCAAACAGACAATTCAAGTCTTCAAGAAAAAATATAACCTGAGGAATTTCATGTCAGCCAACAATAAGAACTTTGGTTTTGGCCCTTTTTCTTGTCCCACTCCTACATAGTGTAGGCTGGTTTGAAATGAAAATGAGAGATACTTCAAAACCTGTACTTGTTAAATTGTATATTGAAAATAAGGGTGTCAGCATTTCCTAACTAAAACTGCTTGTTACCCTGTCAAGTTTCAACATACTTAATGACCTTGTTTTCTTTTTCTCCTACTGCTAAAATTGCCTATTAATTTGTCTTTCAAATATTATTCCAAACCAAAATTTTATTTTCAATTATATTTTTTAGGCCCAGAATTGCCTAACTATGCAAATAAAACACCATGCTTCAAGTCAGGTTTTCCCACATGCGCAATAGGAAATTTCTTGCAGCAAAAATTACATACTTGTACTTTAAGTTGCACATATTTTGTTTTAATTGTTACTGACCACCTGAAAAAAATACTTAATTATAAAATATTGGAATTTGTGTGAATGAAGTTGAGGAAAAGGATGTTACTGCATCAGATTAAATGGACACAGGTCTTTAATAACATTCTAATGATTTACTGGTAGATCAATCAAATGCTTTTACAGATTAATCCCATTTTGCATATTTTGTAAAGAAATTATCTTCTGTCTTTAGACATATTTATAACCCTTGTTTGGTACACCTCTGTCAGCAATATTTTATGTTGGCAAGGTGGCAGAAAGACGTGGCAGGTGATAATGTGAGCAAGAATAGCAAAAGCAAAAACTTGTAAAAATCCAAATTGCCTTTATCTATATATTTAAAGTGGTTTGGAATATGGATCTGAACTCACTGCTCATACATATTTTGTGAGGTCAGAATAATTAAGAAACCCTGAAAAAATAGGAATGTTTGATTAGCAGGGACTTATTAATATTTCAGCTTTGATAGCTGGGATGAAATAAAATCCCTTGTTCAACATAACCAGTTTGTGGGAGTTGATTCTGCAGACTCCAGAATACCCACCCTGTTTATCAACCAGACATTTTGTAGTCTGTTTTCTGTTCCAATTCTACATCAATAGGTATGGCCTGTTTATGCTAGGACATGAGGGAATAAAAAGTTTGACAACAAACTTCTAGAAGACTAAAAGTTAAAGGAGAGGACACAGAAACTGAAAATGATTATGTTGATTTAACACTGAAGAGCAACAGGCAATCAGAACATGTTGTTAAAGTACAACATTAGGGTGAGGCATTTAACATTCTTTGCAAAGGGTCTGGGGAGGAGAAACTTTCAGAATAAAAGTATGATACCTATTCTCTCTGCTAGGCTTCTTTTGCCTTAAAAAAAAATTATATGCCAGAGATTTTAGTTTGAGAAGGTTTTCCATATGATTTATATGCGCTGAAGAACTCAAAACAAGTTGCGGTGAATTGGATTCTTCAATCTGTCAATGTCTCTACCTGTGACCATGCAGCAATCCCTTAGTTCTCAGTCCAGTGGACTATGATATTTTGTTGCAGACATAATTTCATAACCTGAAATATACAATTCTGCTTCATACATTCAGCAAATTACCCTGCACAGCATGGAACATGTGGTCTGATCTCTCATATCTTAAGATTGTCTAGTGAGGTAAGTGAAAAAAGAACAGTTTGGGAAAAAATGAGCAGTGTCACTTCACTGCCCTGATCATAACAGGGAAAAAGGTTTGCAATCTATTACCCTTTTTTCCCAGTCTCTGAACACACACCTCCATGCTCAGCAGTCCCCAAAGTTCACTGAAGCAGTGGTGCTTGTGCTGATTTCATTTGATTCCTTCTGCAAGATTACCTTAGAACATCTGGTAAAAATTAGATAAACAGATTAGTTACAGTTCTGTTTTCGGTTAATTACTTGAAGCATCTGCCCTCACTTGTCTATAGCAGAGGAAAGGCATAAATTTCTGACACGAATAGAGGTTCTAGTTAGGGATTGTGCAGCCAGTGTCAAGCCTAATAAGAACTCAAGGACTCCAGGTCCATAATTTGTGATGATGGTAGTGCTGCTGCTGCACCTCAGCTGAGAACTTCCTGTCCAATAAAGAGAAGATCTCTATTCCAAAGAAACATGTCAGACACTTGCAGTTTTAATAAAACTGAAATCAGCCAGACCCCAGCTACATTTCTTCTCTAGTATGCTATGCAAAATTATTTGGTGGTCTATAAAGACAGCAATGGACTACTTAAAATGCACATGTATGAATATCTTCCTGGTTTTTAACTCATCAGTGATGTATTTTTCTTCTTACTATGAGACAGGTGATAGCTGTATTAGGGCTGCTTTAGGAGAGCAGATTGAAAAGTAAACATGCTATTTTTCTTTGACACCTCACAGCTGTCAGGCTGTACTCAGTAGGGATGGGCAGACACTACTGTCACTGTGTCCAATGGACAGTAGGAAACACAAAGTGAAATCTATGGCCAGGGCTGCCACCGGCATGGTCCTTTCACACTTCTGAGACTGTGCTACACCTGACTTCATGTAAGGAAAGGACACCATTGCTTTTTGGCAGTTAATAAAAATTAATATCAAGAGTGGCAAGGAAAGCTTTAAACATCCAGCCTGTCTCGAAGTCAGGTGTTTTGAATGAGGGTACAACACTGATGGTGATGGAAAGTGTTACCTCGAGCAAAGCCTTTTGTCACTCCCTTTATTGCAGACCTTAAGGTAGGAGCTGTCAGGAGCTCCTGGTGCATGCAGAGGGCAGCCTGTCTTTCAGGAGAGACTGCTCCCTCAGAGTATTGTGGGCAGCACTTTCTGCCCCAATAACTTTTAGGTTTCACTTAATTCTGTCGTCCTTGTCACTTGGGACTTCAGCTGACTGCAGTCAGACTCCCTTTCTGACATTCAACTGCTAGGCTAAATGTATGTGTGTGTATATATATTTTCACACACACACACGCGCACACCCACACACACACACACACCAGTTATGTTCAATAGCCCCGTATTTAAGGTGCAGTTTCTGAGGATATGTATACGAAACATGAGGATATATTAGGTCTCACAGTCGCTTTCCTCGATTTTCACTTAATAAAGAAAGCTTTGTTTATGCTTTCAGCTATAAACTGTCTGTTGTCAAAACTGCAATGTCCTGCCTGTGTTTGCATGGAGCCTGAAATCAGAAGTGAGTTCTACTCATCTCCTCCAGATGTTCTTCACCTCTGAATGTACCCTGAGAAAGAGAAAAGTGTAGCCAGAACAGAAAAAAATCATCATTTTCTTTGTATTCAAGTTGAAGAAAAAAAAAAAAGAAAAAGAAACAAACTGAGTCTGCAATGCTAAGTACTAAGGTTGGGGAGGGTGCAGCTGACATGATTTGAAGCTGGGGTTTCAACTTCAAAACATTGGCAACTGAGAGCTTAAATGAAGATGACCAAGAGCTGTCAGAAAAGGGTCAGTTTCCTTCAGGAAGAAATTATTGCATCTTCTAGGCCTTCAGTGTTACCTTTCACAGCAGGGAATTTGACATGTAGCCATGACATGTAGACATGAGTAGGAATCCAGTAAAAAACAAAGGTAAGAATTCTGAAATCCTCTATATACCTTCCTGTTCCTAGAAAATTTATTTACAAAAAGTTTTACAATGCCAAGTACACATATTTCTGTTCGCCCATTCCATGTAAGTAAAACAAATGAGGCACAAAATGGGTCCCAAGCTTTCACTCATATTTTTTTCCACTTGAACTTTTTTATACTTGCATGTGTACTTTCTCTGTACAGTGATTGTACAATTATATAAATATATACATACACATATATATGCATGGCTAGATGGGTGTTGACTTAAACATGCTTAGGCTCTTTGCTGCTGCATTTTCCTGTTTCATTTCAGAATGATGAGATGCATTTCAGAGCATCCTACTAGTGTATGGTGGTAAAGCATGAAAGCATTGCACTATAAGATAATTATAATCTTTACTAGTTCCTGGTTCCCTTAGATGACTAATATTTTTTCTGATTTTAGAAAATATTCTGATTCATAAGGAGACCTCTTAGCACTCTTGGGGGTCAGATAGAAATGAATACAGCCATTTAATTAACTACTTTTTTTTACAAAGAATAAAGATTTTATACTTTCTGTGTTACAGTGGACTTTAGTTCTCTTAAAATGTGTCATGCCATTTAATCAGGTACTGGTTGGAAGGTATCCCACCTACAGCTATCAGGAACATTTTGAAACTGAGCTACTTTGTAGCTGCAAACTATGGACAGTGAATAAACCTCTGCTGAAGGAATGATCTCCGTTACAAGAACTTTTCTGGATTTTTTACATCTGTTTGATCATTTCTGTTCCTGTGTCAAAGCCGATCATGATGTTGCCATCTGAAGGTCATGTGGCTGTGTTTGAATTCAATAAACAGCATATTTTCTGCCTTAACCTAGCATCTCATCCCCACCAAGATGAATGTTGTAGTGTCTGTGCTGAGTGTGCTGTGGCTCAGCTGATCCACCTCCATTCTTGGACAGGAAATGAGAACAAGGAGAGGGAAAGTTAACAAACATTTATTCACCTCCCTGTAGGTTTATTGACTCAAAATAAATAACATTTGATCTTTCTCTGAGACAACTTGGAAATTAAGACACAGGATGATCTTTCTTGTGCTTTCCCCTTGAGACACTCACAATTGCTTCTCACAGCACTCTTTGACTCCCTTTTCCCTACATAAAAAGCCAATCATAAAAATTATAAACCTTTCATCCCAATTCATGTGGTAGTTAACCTAAACATCTAGCTAATTAAGGCCTTTCCCCCCCGTTTTTTCTTCTTTTTCTTGGGACAGTGGAGAGTGGATAAGCCGTTTACAGGAGGGAGCACAGACGTCTGGGGGAGATGAGTTCTGTGCTCTGAGCATGTGCAAAGGCATTGACAGGGATGGAGCAGCTTCCCTGTCTGCCTGCTCATCGCTCCTCCCTGCTTGCACTCCGGGCACTCAGCATCGCGCTGTGCCAGGGTCTGGCAAGGCAGCGAATAATCCAGCTCATGCAGTGAAGGCGTCTCTGCTTGTGCTAGTGTGGAAGTAAAACACTGGATTTTGAGGGTACAACATCAGGCCCACAGCTAGTACATTAGATAACATGCATAGTGTGCAGCCTTTTTGTGATTGTGCAGTGACATTTTTCTTCCTGGATCCTGTCTAGATGAGATTTACATCAGATCTTGAAAAAGACATGGATTTATACCCTTCTGCAGGCAACTGCTCAGCTGTATCACAGGCTGTATATGTTGAAAAGCTGGGAAATTCTGAGAATTAGACTGTACCAACTCAGTCTGTTGACAGTTGAAGGAAAGGACCTTCCCATTTTACAAAGAGACTGGTAATTAAAACAGAGCAGTAAGAGAGCAAAGGGAGGATGTATTCCAAGTGTCACTGTACTGGAGATATTACAAATTGAAAAATGTAAACTACCTAGGAGAGAAAAAAAAAAAAAACCTAGAAAACTGACAGAGAATAGTCTGCGGGGGGAGAAAAAAAAATATGCTTTGGAGAATAAGGGCAAGAGAATCTTCTAAGATAGAAAAGATAAGATTTCAAGACAAACAGCCCTGCTTCCTTTTCAGTCTACTTGTTCAGCCTGTTGGATGACATGCTGTCTTCCTCACCTGTCCACCATTTCATATGCTGACCACTGACTCACTAACACATGGTGTTGCTTTGCTTGTGTTTATTGCCTTTTTTTCTTTCCAAGCCCTTGATGTAAATCTGATAATTCCACGGTTACAGGGAAGACAAAACTAACACAAAAGAAAGATTCCTGCCAGTATGAGTGGGTGCTTTTTCACAGCAAGCCCTGTGTTTACTGGGTGTAAGTACTAACAAATCATACTGTACTGGTGTCCTTTTTCCCAGCACATACCATTGGGGCAGCTTGTGTGGCATCTGTAATTCTAATTCAGTGCAGGTCCGCCAGAGAAGAGTCTGACCAATTGTGTAGGTATTCTTTCAAAGAATGACATTCCTGAAACTGTCTATGGAAAATATTTTAATCACTCTATCAACTTAATACTACTGGAAATTCATTTAAAGAAAGGAAATACCACTTACAAAATGTATTGGGTGAAGTTTTCTGGCTTGTGTCTTTCAGGAAGTAAATTCTAGCCTTTAAGGTCTGTGACTCCATGAAGATAGAATAATTCTCTTTCATGACAGGACACATTCTTAAAATCATCACAAATGCCTGGCTTTTATATTTACAATTTCCTGAGAACTTGCTGTTCAGTTGTGGAATCTCTGCAGATAACCTCTAAGTGAACACAGCTCAATTTTACTTTAGAGCTTATCAGATAGTTTTTAAAGGAACTTTCTACTTCTCATCATGCACAGCTTTCACTCACAGGATCTCACATGCCTCACAACAGGGCTTTGGAATTTTTAAAAGAAAGATAAAAAAATCAAACAACAGTCACAACAAATCCCAGCATTTATTTCTTAATGAAATACTGCCTAAAATTCTAAAACTGTGGTACTTCCGTCTCCATAGCACAAAGCTGAACTCCTGGACCATTTTTATTTTTGGAATAAAGGCTCTGACCCCTTGAGGTGCTGAAGTTTTCAAGGGACAAAAAGTTTTGTCACACTCTGTGGAAGCTGACAGTAGTTGTTGACTTTCAGAAGGTATTTTGCGGTATGAAATATTGAGTGCATCTCTTCAGTTAACGGTAGAACAGGGGTTTTTTTATATGTTGAGTTTCATTTGGAAGTTTAAGTCAATTTCGACTCGGTTCAGTTTGACTTTCTATGTCATGTATATGTGTGATCCTTCAACTATCTAGTATATTACAGCATTTTTGCTTCCTGTCTTCTTTGAACTGGCATTCTCTGCAGCCCACTATTACAAATTTCAAATGACATAAGAAATCACTTTTTCTTGTTTTGCAGAGGTGTTAAGGAAACTTTCCTGTCTGACCATCTGGGAGTAACTCTGGCAGTCACATGTGCACCACCTGAGCTGGGACCAAAGACCCTTCACAGCAGGCAGCTCCAGGGAGCTACAGGGGCCATGTCTGACTCCCAACCCTCACCACAGTCAGACAATGTTTCTTTACTAGTTTAACCCTGGGTTTTCCATAGCAAAGTCTCAGACATCTCAATCCATAAAATAATTTAATCATGGTGCAATAACATAACAACAGCTCAAGCTGGGTACAGGAAAATTTCTTTAACAGATGTATCATTTTCATCAGTACTTTTTGAGTCCTTCAATCCAACAATCTTCTAGGACAATTCTTTATTGAGATGGGAACTCAGGTTCAGATGCTTCTTGAAATAGCATGATCTACCAAGGCAGAAAAGTGAGATGATAACTGACTGTCACTGAGGGGCATGTCATTTCTTCATATATGATCACTATATAGAAAAATTATCAAAGTAAGGCATCCTTTAACATAAATTTAAGAAGTCTGAAATGGCAGCAGCAACACAGCACAGAGGTTCTGAGTGACTGGTCTTTCCATTGCACCTGGCCAGCTGGGGAGTCACTGTAGACGTACAAGCACTAGGTCGCTGGAAACAGTTTCAGCCTTTGGGATGCACAGACACCTCTAACAAAAAAATTACCACAGCCCTAAGCATTGAAGCGTTATCTGAAACTCTGCCATTTTATTTGGGTTGTGAATTTCTTCTGTGCTGATGTTAGACAGTGATTTTTTTCTGAAGAAAATAGCAAGTTGGTCTTTACACATTTCACTCTTGTGCAGGATGTCACATGTTCCAGCACTTTTGCTCAGGTAATTTTTTATTCCTCTTTTCTACACAAAGGAAAGAGTGAGGGAGTTATACACATAATATTCCACATTATATGAAAAGTTCAAGACTATCCCATGGTTTCATGTGGATTTCTCAACCCCCTCCTTCTACCCAGTCGCAATAAGAATGAAATGTCAGGATATTAGATGGCAGAACATGAATCAGGAAAAGTTCTGGGGAGGCAGAGCAGGTTTTGCTATGCTGTTCCAAACCATTGGAGAAAGCTGAATCCCTGTTCCATCTATTCATCTACCTGAGAATGCACATCATGTCAAGTCAATTGCACAAAGGTAATCAGCTCTGAAACTAGGCAATAAAATATTTTAAACATCAAGTATATCAATATGATCAGGGAGGAAACTTATTTTGCTGAAGTCCTCTTTTTCTATCTGTTCATGCTCTATTAACATCCTATGCTCTTCCCTTCCAAAATCCTTTAGTTTTCTGGAAAATGGCCAGCCTGGGACAAATCTATTTAAAACCAAAATCTTTATTGTGAGTTTCATCATTTTCATGGCTAGATGGGTGCTTGTTGATGAAAATGCTGAAATTTCACTCCTGAATTTCATTCTGAATTCTGGCAACTATAAGATTTTTGTCTGTTAGCACTGACAAGGTTGAACTTGGCACTCTTGCAGAGCTCAAACTCAACATGTGAGCATATTCTGACATATATGGAGGTGAAAGACTGAATCCTTGCAGGCTAAATTTCCTGTTTTAAATGTGAGAAGAAGGGAGGGGAGG
>VZTJ01003851.1:351010-374117 GCA_013397795.1 Orthonyx spaldingii
GAAGGGAAGGGAAGGGAAGGGAAGGGAAGGGAAGGGAAGATTCATTCACGTTCATATGGATGACATAGAACTTGCCATAGGACCTATGCAGTGCTGCTTTGGCAGTAGACAATCAAAGGACTAGTATCCTGATACAAAACATTGATATAAAATTTCAGCACAGACAACACCAGAATTGGCCAAATTTGCTTGTTGAATATTCATCTACTGGCTCGTCATCAAAATAATGTGACTGGGAATAATAAAGCATACTTGAGGTTTGAGTGTTTCCGGAACCATTGAGGGAAGCTCTGTGGGTAAGACTGATGGGAAGGAAAGTGACCTGGGTGGCTGCTATGTTACAAATGCCACCCAGCACACTTCTGCAGCAGCTGTTTCTGTGGTCTGGCCTCTGTCCTTCCTTCTCACATAAAATTAAGGGTATGCTGTAGCTAACACCTTCTGCATATTAACAGGTAATATCTGACAAGGAGCCCAAATTCTTACCATGTCAGAGGGTTGTGCTGTAATTTTGTGGTCAAAAGCCAGACATCTATAATGAAGTGAAGCTAAATCAGGAATGCATGTGATGTTTTCTAATACTCTGCTTCCCTTGATCTTGTTTGTCACATCTCACCATCTCTAAATATAACTTTGTATTTTCACCTTTTCCACAGAATCATGTTTATTAAAGGATGAAGTGAAATGTTTTTAAGAACAGAAGAACTTAAGAAAACTCCACTGGAGCTTATCTGCATATCTGTGGCACAATACTGTCTTCAGCAGAGTTGTCGAGCATTCCACAGGATCCTGCTTGCTCCCTGCAATCTGCTGCCTGACACTCCCTCAGCACCCGTGCCTGCTGTGTCAAGGAACACATTCCCCTGCCTCATCCCTTTAATGTCCATGCTTGAAGGTGCCTCTTTGAATGTGCTAGTCCTGCCTGCTCCCTCACCCACCTGTGGCAGACCTGACTCCCAGAGGTTCCCTGTCCACAGTAGGAAGAGGAACTGCTCTTACTTCTGTCAGCTCCCTTGTGTTGTGGAAGCACCTTCCAGGTTTTACACTGTGAGACTCATGAATCACCTTCACAGTTTCAAAACATTTATCATATTCTCCCTCATCTGTCTCTTCTCCAAACTTGAAAAATCCCTGCTTACTCTCAGAAAAAAACCAAACAAACAAAAAATCCAAACAAAAAGAAAAATGCAAACCCCAAACCCAACACAAGCTCCCTGAAAAAAACCAAAACCAATGTTTTTTATGCCTGTTGTAAGTGGCACTTATCTCACAGTGGTTTTAGAAATGTGCAATTTCCTTGATTTCATATAGCAACATCTGGTTTTCTCTTGTCTAAAAGACAGAATTTCAGAGCTATTCTTTTCACCGAGATAATTAACTAAATAGTTATATCTGTAATTCAGCAGCAATTTTAATATCTTTTAGAAACACACAGTATCTCTTCGGGCATTCCCTTCATTTCATCCTAAAAAGTTAATAGTGTCATGTTACATTAGGAAAAATATGGTGCAATTATTGACAAGACTTCATAAGAGAGGATGATAACAAGAATACCTGGGGGAAATGTCTGTTTCTCTAAGGACAGAGATATAAGACAATAAAATCAGTGTGATATTCATTGGAATAAAATAGAAGAATTTGTTGCAACAGAGTCTGATCCTCATCAGTGTCTTCTTTCCTTTGTTTAAAATGGAAGAGTGCTTAGAGGAAAAGCTGGATAAGATACCGGCTCTGGCCAGAATGCGTGTAAAAAAAACCAAAAAACTTCTAATCAGCTACAGATTTTCTACTTCATTCTCTGGAGCTGAGTGGGGGATTATAGATTAAGCCTGTTGTGTCCCTATAGTTTCGTGAAGAAGAATCTTTCCCCTTAGTGTAGCTTTCCAACACAGATATGAATGAGTTATGCAAGGGAGGGGTGGAAGTACAAATGCTTTTGCAGCTCTTAACAAATGTTAGGGGGAGAGTTTCCACTTGGACTGATTCAGCAATTCATGTATACACAGTTAAGCAATCCTCAGGAAAACTTGTGAAGGAGGGAGTTAAGTTTTGCAATACTCACTTCACAGATGGAGAAGCTCAGGACATAGGTAATCAAGGAAATTACTGCAGAGTAAACTTGGCTTTAAATTGCACCATGCCCTACTACCAGATAACTTCTGAACATCAGGCGACAATTGTGGAGATACTTAGCTGCACAATTCATTAGTTACTTCACTCTCCCTGTAGCAAGTGCTGTTTCTGTTTCACAGACCCTTTCCAATTTGTCATTTCAGTAAGAGCTAGGTAGTCAGCTCTTGCAAAAAATTTAACACAGCTTACTTGTGCATGATCATACATGTTACTGATTCCTCTTCTGCATATTTGGCAGTAAAATTCTTTCATGTCCAGTGTATGCCTTGTCAGAGGACTGAGAAATCTGTGGCAGAGGCAGGAGCAGAACAGAGTATTTAGTTTCTAGTCCGTCCTTCATGCAGTCACCTACCTCATATATTGCACATGTGTTCAGTAGTATTAGTAGTATTAATCACAAATTTAAAATTCAATAGATGAAGGAAAGTGTGTTGAATGTTTATGGCTCATGGCAGATTATCTTTTAACTTTCTCTCTTGCAAAACAGTAGGACAGTCATATTTCTCATTTAATTCTCTGTGCTAGTCATTAATTGAACAGGCCACTAAGTAAAAAGTTGGGAACATTAATGGCTTCAATGTTAACTGCTTTTTCCAGAAATCAAGTGTATTGTTGCTCTTTTCCCCTAGTGTTTTACACATATAAAAGCTATTTTTCCTAGCTACTATTCAGTCAAGGGGGTTTCATCTTGTACTTTTCAGAAATGTACTCCTTTAAAAATTACCCTTTTAAGTAGACTCCTGTCCACTGGCCCATTTGGAAGCATTTGAGACAATTGATTATTTGCTGCTTTAGATTCATGTTTGTGTTTGTTCCCCCCCAACACTTTTCCCAACAGCTTCTCAAGGCAGTAGCTAAAGAGCTATTAACTATTCATGAGTTACTTATATGACCTACTTCCAATCTTTATGTCTTGTATCAGGCACAGCTTCAACATGGAGAGGCAAGGGGCTGCAGTGAGCGGTCCAGCTCCACTGCTAATTACAGTGCTGCTTGTAGCTGATTTCATGTTTTTATTTCAAGCCTGCCTTCCCCTCGCACCTAATTGAAAGAGACTTGTGTTAGGCCACATGCTTCAAAGATGGACATTATATGCAGGAGAGCTCAAAATGGTTAATCAACAGTTCAAGGGAAAGGGAAACAGGAGAGAAAAGGTGCTGTTAGCAGGGTTTGGAGGTCTTAAATATAATAACAACATTGCCATTATGAAATTATATTTATCTGATGAAATTATTTGCTCTCCAACTTGGAATATATATTGGGAAATATCAATCTTCAGCTTACTCATTTTCCCTTTGAAATCTGCCATTCATGCTGTATAAAGATGGATTAGAAATAATAAAAAACAAGAGCAAAGTCTGAACTTCTGACCTTTGGATGGCTGCATGTCAGTCAGGCTTTTCTGCTTCCACTTTCTCCCTCAGACTAGTTAACAACATCTTTTTTTTTTCATTTTTCTTTTTTTTTAAAATAAAATTAACCAGTCTTTCAACAGACAAGCCTGCAGAAGAAAAATGTTGCCATAATGACATTTTAAAAATACCACTGGCAATTGCTGATATGACAATACTTCTTTTCCTTCTCCTTCCCAGATGGGCAAAAACTTGCCACCCTTTTTTGGCCTAAAAGTTTCCTACCACATGATGCTGACACACATCACTTTTTTTTTTTTTTTTTTTTTTTTTTTTTTTTTTTTTTTTTTATTTCTTTTTTTCTTTTTTTTCAGGCACTATTTAGGATTGATTGGAGTAAATAGAACTGTAATATAAAGTTGTTAAATATTAATTAGAGCGGNCCCCCAAACCACAATCTGCAGTTGTTGCTCTCTCTATAATGTACGGTTTGCTCTTTTTTCCCATTACACAAGTTTAAGTCCAAGAATGCTAGCAATGTCTTAGTAAATGTCCCTGCATCTGTAGCAATGCTGATTATCCCTCCCAAAATACTCCAAGTCACCATGCCAACTTCTGTGGTGGAAAAAGCTATGTTTCAAATGTTTTAGGGTGAGGAAGAAAATGGAAAGAGATACTCCACTTTCACTACAAGTGAACCAATAACTAAGCTATTGCCTAACGCTGTGCGGTCTGGCACCACAGGAGAACATCTTGTGCCATGGGCCTTCTCATAGGATAGCTCACCTAATGATTTGTCTGCCTAATACCTGTCAGGAGGAAGTCATTCAGATGCAATCCTGCCTAAGGTTTCCTGTTGGCACCCTTAGCATATAAACTTACACATGTACAAATTTTCTCCAGCTTTCTAGAGGACCTACAGGCTTTAAGGCATGCTCATGGAGTCAGGTACTTCACTTTTATCTGGCATAACCAGCTTTAGCTAGTATAACTAGCTAAGAATTGCAAATTTTTTTTCATGTGGTTTGGGTTCCTAAGTATTGTTATCACAACAAAACTAGTATATGTAATTAGGCAGCTAAAAGTTGCTCCATTTTTAATGATGCTGTAAACATTCTGCTTTATAAAATACCAGTTTTCTTTTGCAAGACCACATTTTCTGTAATTTGGGCTCCTGCAAAACGGGGTTCCTGAGTGAAGTCCTAAAATTAGACAATAATTAGTTAATATTGAAAATCTGAGCAACAAACTTCAGGCATTTATTGGGTAGCATTTGGTCAAATAGTTGTATGTTGGATTCACTGTTACTATAATAATCACAAATGTGTTAGGGATGGTGTGAGGTCCAGTCTGTCTTGATGGTCTTGCAAAGAAGAGACTAAGGGGGCAGGTCAAAGGAGAAAACTAGCACTCAATAGATACTGAATAAAGATAGTGACTAATTTGTCAACAATAATTTGATATAGCACACTTCCCAGAAAAGTTAAATTCTTCTATTGATCTGTTTGAAGTGCCTTGGTATTTCCTCAGAGATTCCCCTTTGGTCTATATTTCTTTCATGCTAAGCTTATCATTCACTTCCCAACATCTAAAAGCTGTGACGGTTTATCAGCCTTAGCTATACAGAAATATTTCTGTCTTATGTCAGATATTTCATGGGCATAACATCTGACACAGGAATCCTGAAAACAGAACAAAACTGAATTTATTTACTCAAGTTTCATTCTCAAAGGTCAAAGATCAGGGAAGAGGCATTATCATGTGTTTATTCTACTGTTAAAGTTTATGTAGCTACAAACAACAACAATACAGTTTTATTGTGCAAACAGATGAAAAAAATTCAATTGAGCTGTCTGGCCAAGTTTAATTAAGTCTGCAATTTAAATAGTGCTTTCAAAAAATGCATGAGGTTAGCACTCCTTTTTTTTGCAGACACTAAGGTTGTTTGCTAGACTTGCCACAAAAAGTGGGCAAAAAACCCCCCAAAACAACCCTATGTGGATGAATGTGAAGCAAATGCATTAAAACAACTGGAACAGCTGTCTGTGGAAAATGCGTTGCTCAGCAATAAGGACAATTCATTAATATTTCCAAGCTAGGAAGATTTGGAGAAGAACCCACTTGGAAGGAAACCAAGTTAGAATACGCCCAATTACTGGGCCTTAAATGCTTCCAAGATTTTTTAGAAGGTTGCTCTGGTTCATGTCGACAAGTGTTCACTTTTGGCATCCCAGCCCTTTCCTGGGCATACCAGCAGCGCATATGCAACAATCTAACCTCATCAGCCGAGGGCACCAGTCCAGCCTTCTCCTGGCAGCTCTGCCTCCCAATTGTCTCCACTATTTATTACTCACCCAAGTGATAGCTCACAGAGAGGCATTGGTAGTGTTCATGCAGCTATTAGAACTGACTCTGAAATAAAGTTGTCCGGTAAGGTACAGGGGAAATAGAGGGCTTAAGGACAATGAAATCATACTGTTTCATAAACACATTGTCATTACCTTTAACTTAGTGCACCAAATTGCAGTAATATGTCATTGTGAGACATTTTGTTCCTATTAGAGCACTTACAGCATGTAGTAGGAATTTGATATCCAAACCAGAAACATTAAAGTTGGCTTGAAACATCGCAGTCTTAAAATGTATAGCAGCATTCTTTGTACAGTGAGATGAATCTAACCCTGAAGTGAGCAGTAGTGCTACGGAAAGGCAACAGCTCTGACTGATAAACATGAACCTGCTTTTATCACCAGATATTTGCACAGACAGATTAGAGTCAGATCACCATCAATACTGTAAATATTTAAGGACCAATTTCTCAAACAACGCTGTAAGAGATTAACCAATTGCCCTTTACTGACAATGTGGCAGTCCACTCTCCCTCCACTTGGTTTATACTTATGTAAGCTATCTCCACCCAGGTCAGTGATGTAAACGTGGAATCAAGTCCCTTACTGGACTTTTACTTTGATGTATTTGAGTTTTTCATCTTTCTGTCACTTCTATCAAAAAAGACATAATCTCTGAGTTCAAGCTATTTGACAAGGTCCTTTAAATGGCCAACAATTTTATGCAGGTTTCATTCATTGTCATTTTTTCAAATATTTCTTTAAAGCTGTTGAAATCAAAACTCCCTTTTCCTTTGTTAGTCTCTCACTTTCAAATCAAAGAAGCCTTTCTTACAGTGACATTTACAGTGGACACCTTGCTGCCACCACATATTTCATATATCAAATATTTAACTTATCATCTCAAGCCTCTTAATCCTTCTTTTTTTTCTTTCCCTTTATCATTAATAATTTTGCAAGATGTTTAAAGTCAGTGTTCTCTGTCATCTCTTTTTGAACAGTGCATTTAAACACAAGATGTCTTCAACACAAACCACTTCAGACCATTAAAAACACCTTTGTCATCTTAATGTAATGGAAAGTACATTGATTTGCATTTCAATTCAGCTAAGCATATAATTATAAGCAAATAACTTTTACAAACTGAAATCGTAAATGGAAGTTTTCATCTGAATGTACACTCTTGTTTTAGGCAAATTTTAGAAAGAAGGGGTCATTAGCATGGTCAGAATTAAATTCATGATCCAGTGTGGATGAATATTTATGAAAAAGTTGCCAGTGCTCCATCTAGAATAACACAGAACAGAGTTAAATTTCTTACAACCATTTCCCCATACACTACATGCAAACTAGTAAGGCCATCCATAGATTGCTATCTCCACTTCTGATGTGCACTACAATAATTTTATAAGAGAGTTGGTAAGCTGGGGAGAGTTTGGAAATGAAAATGTAATAATTCAAGCATTAGAAGTGTAGTTCCAAATGGATAAATAGACCAAATCTATGTATCAGAATAAACAGAAAGTCTATGGCCTGAATGTGATTTCAAGCATGTTCATAAAGGAAATATCTCAAGATAAACAACCATTAAAGGGGCAGAAATTACTATATTACCTGGAAATTCGATATTGCCACAGTTTCAGAGTTCTTTTCCTAAATACTGGGTTGATATTTTGATATCAAGTGGAAAGATCAGAAGTCCATCCTAAAAAAAATTTGAGAATGTTGAAATATAAATGCATTATTTTGCACATTCAATTTAGATATAGTTATTGATGCCATATTTTGTTGTCACTGTCAGGAATTTGTCTTGCTCAAAAGTGACTACTCATTGTCTCGATTTTCATTTCTTATCCTGGGAGGTTGTGTTCCTTCTTTTTCTTTCTTTCTGTCAGAGGAAGTAAGTACACTGCAAGGTCAGACCGCAGCTTATGCTGACTTGTAATAACCCCAGCACAGGAGCTGCAACTGGACAGACCCGAAGCCATAATCAGTTTGGAGATGACATCCATGAGCAAGGAAATTCCTCTGCTTGGAAGCATACTTTCACAGGGGATGAGTTCTATCCATACAGGAAATTGAAACAGTGTAAGTCTCTCTAATGTGTCTCCTAAGCAGCAAAGCCTCCAATCGACATAAATGATCTGTCCTCCTTTGATTTCTCAAGAGTATCAAGTGCAGTCCGAAGTCCCAGGTACTGTTCTACAGGGGTGTATAGATTCCTAATAGCCTTTGATTTCAGTAAGGCAAAAGCAACCAAATATTGCAGGAGGTCTAATCCCAGCCCTTGTAAAGATAATGAATGGCTGGTATTCAGTATTTCTGAGGGTATAGTATAAAGATTAGGTGTTTAGCAGTCTTGCAAATTTCCTGTAGAGTTAATGGGGACAGATCAATACCACTGTAAGCTGCTTCATCCCAACTCTATGATTACTGTCTCAGATACAGTGAAGAACTTGCCCTCTGCAAGGCCTTCATTCTCTGTAGAAGGAGTTTGGACAAATAGTTTGGATAGTTTGGATCAAACTGTAAACTACTGTGAAAACGCAAGTGAAAGAGTGGTATAAGAGCAAGATCAAGCAATGATTTATTCTCACAGAGAAATTCTCTTTAATAATGGGTTTAACCTTACAGAGTATAACACATCCCCAAATGTGGTCACAAAATTTGTAAGGGCTTTTAGCAGGAAGTAAGCAAGCACAACTACCTTACCTTCATCTTTTGTTCTAGGGACAAGGAACATTTCTCCACTTCCTATAACACAGGAAACAGCCAGACACATACAAGTGAAAAAAACCCCACAAAACCATGTGTACATGTACACATATGTGCACACATATATATGTGTGTGTGCGAGTGCACATGTGTGTGTTTGTGTTTCACAATAAAGCATTCAACTCCAGTGGTCACACTTTGTATGACTGGATAATGCATAGATATTAGGTGATATATGTGAACTAAAATCCACAGTGAATCAAATTGAAATATATCTGTTGACATCTCATTTCAGAGAAACCTTATCTCCCTTGAGCTTGCAAGCCTATGTCTCAGACCACATCTGTAGGAAAGGACTGTAATGGTCACAAGATCTCATAAGAACTCAAGCCCATTTTCACAATGCTGGAAGATGATTCATGCATTTCTAACAAAATCAGGCAAACGTAGCAGTTTCAGATGGAGTCCTGCTCTGAGAATTTGAAGCGAAACTTGAGGATTAGCTGTAAGAAAAGTGTCACTATAGTCTTCTTCAACTGAGAGTCAAGCAGCTCTGGCACTGGTGAAAGGAATTCCGCTTTGTAGAGGACAGTATTTTTCACTTGTGAACCACTGACAACAATTGCAGTCTCACAATGGCTAGATTTAGTACCTAGAGTAACAAAATTTCAGAAATGTTCATAGAAACTGGAAGAAATAGCAAAAATATCATTACTACTTTCATAAACTATGACTGTGAATCTCTACTCATTTTAGTCTCATTGAATATGGGCAGTTAGGCATTTTTTTTATGATGTGCAATAAACATATCTTGGAAATAGTTACAAACCACTAATTTTATTGAAGAGTAGTATTTATTAAAATCTTGAACTATATAAGTTGTGAAATTTATTTCTAGAGCTGATGTATTTGATGAAAAACAATAAAACCTTGAAAGAGTTTAATAGCACCAGACCAAAGAAAGACAATGAAATTCAGCTCTTTTGTTGCCAATGAATAGCTTGTTCCTTCGTTCCTCTCAGCTAAAGATGGATTTCAGTAACTAGAACCAGAGTGTCTTATTTCAATCCTAAGCTATCATGATCTGTAAGCAAACAAGTAAAGTATATTCTAGGTGTAATTTTTGTAGTATTCTTTATAGCATAAAGTTGAATATAAGTGGGAGTAGAACTAATGCTCTAATGAGCAGGAATAAAACTCACATCCTCCAGTGTCATATTTGCAGATGATAATATGATCCAGGTGCTCCTGCATTCATAGGTTTTACTGATTAGAGCCAAAAAAAGATACAGCATAAATTTGCAGTCTTTACTCACAGTCCCATGAACTTCTGTAGTTTACTGTTTACCTTGATATTCATATGGTATATTGATATATTACATATAATATGATAGATTACATATAATAATGAAAAACGTCACAGCTACCTTTCCAATCTAAGTGAAAAGGTGTGATGCAGAAGACATTTGGAATCCATGAAGGTCAGTGGCAGAAATGGCTGCATTGAAAATACGCTTACAAATATGCTGCAGAAATATCACATATATATATATATATGGATATATGCAATATATGCAGGTATATATATACGTGAGGCAAGACTGGCATGCTAAGTCAATTATATAGTTTTGCCATTAGTATGGTTATTCAAGAGTTTATGTGATATATTCTGCCATGACACACATTGTTTATCCCACATTACAAGCTGTAGCTCTTAATTAGTTAATGTCCTATAAAAACCAATTTGCACAATGCCTAAAATCAATAAAAATTATGTTCTATCTAAAATTAATTAAGCAAAGTGCTAGTGAATGAAAAGATGGTTCCATGACTTCTCTTTAGCAAAACTGGAAATATTGAATCATATTTTCATATACAGATCAATGTTACACCTGTGCAGTTTTAGTGCCCTTGCTGAGTCTCCGAGACATGTATTCACACATGTATAGCACATAACCACCCCACAGTTGTGTAAATGTGTGACTTAAACCTGGTGCACACAACGGCATTTATTGAATTATTTTAAGTTTCCTGTAAAGGCTTTATTTCTTTCCCTCCCATCTGAGTGTTCAGATTTCTAGGAGAGTTTCTTTGATGTGTGCTCATAAACATGGAGGGATTTCTCCTTCTCCCTTCTCCTTTCCTTCAATTCCCTCTTTGTGCTTGGAATGGCAATGCAACAACTATCCTTTGTCTGTGGCTAGTTTATTTATTTGTTTGTTTTGGCTTGGGGGGATGAGATCCACGCAGAAGAAGTGTTTTTGGCATCCTTGCAGTAGAGGAGAGCAGTCCCTCCAATGGAGGATATTTTTAAGTCACTTTTACTGCTTCCCAGCAGCTGATGCATCAGGATACAGTTATATTCAATTTGCCAGTGTGCTTTTACAAGTGAGGCTATAGCATTTATTGTAAAAAAGAGACCTCCCTTTTATTTTGAAAGTACTTATTTCCAGACTGGTTTCACAAGTCAGTTAAGAATTACTTCCATACTCCTGCATATGTGTAAAATGTTCTCTAGCAGTGGAAAACCTCTCTCCTCTCTTGCTGAGAGTTCTTATAAAGGATACAACAAAATCACCCCTTTTCTCCTAAAAATACAGGGTCTGCTCTTCTCCCCCACCAAAATTTTAGTAGAAGACCTTCACAGATCTCACATTCCACCTTCTTTCTCACCCACTGTATCCGATAAAATGAGGATTTGTGACACTTTGTATATACTTTCTCTTGAGAGATCCTGTAGTGTCATTTTTTACTGTTTTTTAACAATGAACTGCAAACTTCCTGATGTGTTTTCACTCCTTCAACATGCAATACTCCAGCTGTCATGAAATTTATGGGTTTTTTAATCTAAAGCATTTATGGTATCTGCCATTACAAACATTTGCAAACCTGAGGTGATTGTGATCCCACATCGTCTCCTACTCCATAAAAATGCTATGGCTATTGACATGATGAACAGAATAGGTATTCTTTAGTGACATCTACCATGTCTTCTTCTCTGTTGAAGAATTTACACTTTCTGTGAGAAATGGTGGTAAGTTCTAACCTAATATAAAACAAAAATCTCCTATATAAAGAACATAATTGTAGACACTATTCCAAGCCCTTATGTTCCTAGTTTTTTTAAGAATGGTATGTCATCAGAGTGATGCATGTTTTAATGTATCCGACTTGACTAGCATACAATTGGTTCTCCTCTTATGGTATTTTTACACTGTTATATTGTCAAGCTTATATGTAACAGGGTCAGGGTTATGGTTTTTTGCCTAAAGCAAAACCAAACAATGTTTATTTCAGAATGTGTCCTGATCCCTTGCTGCTATCATCCTCCATATAACCTAATGAAGTAATGTCGTTGGACTAAATGGTGTAAAAACTTCAGATTATGGATACCAAATTCACTAGTTAGAGTTTTGACTGGCAAACTTCCACACAAAAATAGAAAGAAACCATGAACAATGAGATATCCCATTAGGACCCAGTTCAGAGTATTCATAAAGCAACCTGTTTTTCCAAGGTGGAATGTCAACGACCTTTTTGGGGGGGAAAAAAGAACTAGAAACAGACAGACACCACACACTGTTCTCCTAATATTTCATTACTTTTGGATCAAAAAGCCAAGTTTGGGGGATATTTTTGCTTACTTACTAGGATACTCAATGGTTTTCTTCTCTCTTAGCAGCTTCCATCCCAGGTGCTGTGTTACTGTGGGATCATTCCTATCTTTGCTTGATGTTGCTCTTCTGGAAAAACAATGACTTAAAAACACTTTTTCTTTTTCTTTTCACCTGGGAAAATACTTTTGAAGGCGATGGGGTCTATCCATATTGGTGACTTTTAAAGCACTACCTAGCAAGAGCAGATGAGCATCTGGGCAAAGGAGGGGATTGTCCTGCTCTGCTCTGCACTGGGACGGCCTCACCTTGAATGCTGGGTACAATGTAAGAGAGATATAATGTTATTAGAGAGTGCCCAAAGGAAGGCAACGAAGATAGTGAAGGGTCTTGAGGGGAAGCTGTATGAGGAGTGGGAGTGGCTGAGGTCACTTGATCTGTTCAGCCTGGAGGACACTGAGGAGACACTTCATTGCAGTTACAGCTTCCTCATGAGGGGAAGCAGAGGGGCAGGCACTGATCTCTTCACTCTTGTGACCAGTGACAGGTTCCAAGGCAATGGCCTGAAGCTGTGCCAGGGAAGGTTTAGTTTGGATGTTGGGGAAAAGTTCTTCACCCAATGGGTGGTTGGGCACTGGAACAGGCTCCCCAGGGAAGTGGTCACAGCACCAACCTGACAGAGTTCAAGAAGTGTTTAGACTGCTCTCAAGCATGTGGTGTGGTTCTTGAGGTGATCTTGTGCAGGGCCAGGGCCTGGATTTCAGTGATCCTTGTGGGTCCCTTCCAAGTAGAATATCTTTTCTGTGATTCTGCTTCTTTTTTAGCTTGTTTGTTTTTCCTTTTCTTCTGCTCTCTAATTGATTTGTTTGATTTCTCCCTCCTTTTCCCCAATTCAGTAAATATTTTTCAGCAGACAACAAGTGATAGATGTAGTTTTGCACATGGACAAAAACCCCCTGAAATTATAAAATATTCATTATATATAGAAATTGCATTACATAAAGAACATTACTTGCTCCTGGAAATAAACCTACCCTTACTCTTTCGAGGGGATATAAAAAATGAACAATGTTTAAACATAAAAAAAAAGGTCATCTTTGCAACTTGGAAGATATTGTGACCTCTGTGTTCAGGTATTATTTGACTTGTAAATTCACCAGTTTGTTAGAAAAAAGGTTGGTTGGTATTTCTTTAAAATGATCTATCATGATAGGGTACTACCTAAACTACCTGAAGAATGTCTGACTTTGCACAGCTTACCTTTGCTAGTGGCTGTAACAGTGTACACTGAAACTAAAGAGGGGGTCTGGCATCACATTTGCACCTAAAAACCAAGGCAATGAAAAGAAGTCCATCCAAGCGTATTACATGCATGCCATTGTCTGCCATTCAGCCAGCCAGCTGTGGGCTCTAGTTTTTATTATTACTACCGCTACTACTCTTATTATCATTATTACTATTATTACATTCTGTTTTCCTTCACATATTCTATCATGAATAAATTTTTCCTGTGGCTAGTACAGGGATACCAAGGTATGAGTGTATCTACAATCCTAGGAGCACTTAGCAGGGCAAACTGGAACCAAAGAGAGGGAGCCTGCTTTCTGTTCAGTTTCGTGAAACTAACTAGGCTTGTAGCTCTGGTAATGACACGAATAGCTAATGCCTGCCACAAACACTGAAAGGCATGTGGCTCTCCTCTGACCGCCTCCTGCTCCCATCATCAGAGGGGGCTCTGGGAGAGAAAGGTCAGGGGGATAATCCTGCACCTGCAGCCCACAGAGGGCCTGGCGCGCGGTTCCCGACCAGTTCTGCCGTAATTGATGCTAATTGTTATGGAGCCAAGGCGCCCTTCCACGGAGGAGCAGGTGGGAGCCTTTGTTGTGCTTGGGACCATTATACTAATAACAAGCTTACAATTCTCTGCACAGGCTTAGGAGTACAAAGGCACAGGCAATACTTTGGGGAGCTCCTTAAAAGGTTTACTGGGCGTCTCCTAACACGATGAAGTAAAAGTCCCGGATAATGAAAGGGCAAAATAAACTGAAGAATAAAAAAGGCAGTACCTGCTGGTTGATGAAGTCCTGAGCAAACTTGGGAGATGTGACTTTGGGAGGTTTAAAATGCACCTGACAACTTCTGTGGAGACAGAGATTTTGCACCCTGTTGTCTGTGGGAAGAGTCAGGTGAAAGCAGCTACTTCAGGGACCTAGAGAGGTCCCAGGGAAATTTTCTCGGGAGCTGCCCATCTGTTTGCAAGTTTTGATGTGAAAGGATAGGCTTAGCAAGGGGAGTGAAAAATTAGAGTGAAAAAAGAAAGAAGTCCAGCTGCTGATATGATATTGGATTGTGGTCAGACAAAAAGCTAGTAAGGCTAATACTAAAATGATGTGAGTTACTTCTTTTTCCCTTCATCTATTTTCAGGGTTTGTTCCTTCCACCTCCTGCAGACCACCAGCAGGAAGAAAGGAGTGTAGCTCCCATGAGTTTGAGAGAGTGAAAGCTGTACATACTGAAAGATACATGCCAGAGTTTTGCAATCCTATTTGTGACACTTCAGTAAATATCACAATATTATGGACAAAAAAAAGAACTAAACAGTGAAAGCACTATAAATGAAAATAACACCTTAAAATGGGAAAAAAAATACACTGAATTGATGTATTTCTGACTATGGTTTGTGTACTCTGTGTGATATGCAAAAGGACTCCAGAAATAATAAAATACTTCTCAAAAGCCCACTGAAACATTCTTTTATTCAAGTAAACAGACAAAATAAAGGCAAATAAAGGACGAAAATAAACAAAGTGTAGGCTAATTTTAACAGGCTTGTAAATAAGTCTGGAAACACCATGCAAAATGGCCTATGAATTTCTCAGAAACCAATTAGAGAGTCCTTTTAAAAATTCTGGAGTAGATGACCTTTTGGATAGACTTTTCTCATCCCTGATACACAAATCTGTGATTTATAATGCAATCAGTGGATTGCATTAAAACGTGAATGCATGCTGCTTGAGGATGTTACATCTTGCATTGAGTGGTATAGATTATATTGACCATTTTATGTAATTTAGTGTTCATTTTTGCAGAGCCTGACACTGAGGTGTAGTTAAGTTCCTAATTGAATCATGTACCTTTTAGCTTTATGGGGTCTCTGTGCCTAGGGAAACTGATGTGATGATCCACTAGAAAGTTTGTTACAGCTCTCAAAATTTAAAAAAAAATAGAAAAGAAATATTCTAGGAAATAAACTAGAAACAGAAACTGGAAAAATCATTTGTGGAAAACCATAAACCTATTCAAACACCACAAGGAGACACTTTGAGATACCGATGTCAGGTTACTCGGGAGTCAACAGTTACCTGTTCCTCCAAATCTGTTCTAGCAGTCTTGGATGTGTGAGCAACCTTTGGAATTCTAGAAACAGAACCCAAACCCTTGAATCTGGTCTGCAGAAATCATGAAATTGTGTTAAGAATCATGGCAATTAAATACAAACAAAGAGCAAGCAAGCCCAAAAACACTAGCTGGACTTCCTTTTATTTCTCTCTTCAGTTCTCGAACCATAGAGACTTGGCTTTCTCAGTAACCCAAGCATTAGCAATCCATTTTGTTTCTTGAGAAAAATGCTTTAAAAATTTTTTTGAAGAATCACAGAATTTCAGGAAGTGGAAAATATGAGGTCCCAGAGTGTTTTTGAAATACAATAGAATTGGCTTCAGCATACACTGAAACCAAACACACCTGGAAAATTCAGAGCCAAGATTTAAATCACTAAGACATTGGAAGAAAAAACACCTGTAATAGCTAGTATTCTGCCTGAATTATTATGTTGGCATCTCTGTCCTACATCACACTAATTAATTAGCAAGTTTGCTGGGAAATGAATATACAGAAAGTATATGGTTCTTGCTTTTTGCATCTCATCAGCTAGGAAGTGATGAAGTGATGTTGGGTAGCCTGGTCTGGTCAACCAAACATAGCAGACCACCTTTTTACTTTTCTTTTTTACTTTTTTTCTCCCCAGCATGATTTAAGTCCCTCTGTCTGTGGGAGTGGAGTGGTGAAGTTTAAGGCATATTCTTGGATAGTTTCCTAAACATCTCTGCAAGCTGTCCACTGGTGAAAAGAGTGTATAGACTGTTGCTCAGCTGTAGATATGCAAGCAGCTGCAGATGAGAGGAAGCTGCTCCCTGCAGAGAATTCAGCTGCAGCTTGATGCTGCAGAATTTCCTCACTTTGTGCCTCAAGTTTCAGGAAAACCTGCTTGGTGGACACTCAGCAAGGCTGGCAGCCTGTACCTGGCTTGTGGGTGGCAGAGAAAAAGATATGGGCCAAGGTGGAAAAGTAAGTGCGAAAAAACCCAGCTCAATGCTCTTGAAAGTCAGAAAGAAAGCTTTAGCAGGTCTGTACATGTCTCTGTATGTAGGGACCAGATGCATGATCATGTTTAGTCCATTCCTCACCACCCAGAGGTGGGAAAATTATATCAGACACTCTGGAGGGCAAAATTATGCCTGGGATGTCCAGGATAATGCCTTTTGGCAAATGCAGGGTTGAGTTATGCTTGTAATGGTAATGGAGGTAGAAGGGTTAACCAGAGAGTAAGGAGATAATACACTCCTTGTCCTAAAAGCATCCCTGAGACACAATTATCTAGAACACACAGTTCCTCCCTTAGCACTAGAATAGGAGTTGCAAAACTTATCATTTAGTGGCCTTGTTGGCTGCCCTTCGCTACAAATTCAGGCAGGACATAATAGAAATAAAGTGTAGTCACCAGCCAAGAAAATTAGAATAGTGGCAGCATGAAAGTGCAGTGCACTAGTATGATTGTCTGAAAATTATAATGCCTCGCAAATAGCTAATATTTGTATTCATTCTATGTACTAAGGACCAATTTTCTGATGAGAATGGAAGCAATTGGGATGTTATTTGCTAGACATTGCTTCAGGACTCTATTTAAAATAAGAGATTATACAAATTGTTGGAGGTGGCAGCTTTTCTGTGTTTGATTTTGTATCTTTTGTGAAGATTCTTGAGTACATAAGAAGAAATTTACTGATTTTCAGGGAAACCTTGATGTCAGGACTTCTGTATTCTTGCCCTACATTGATGGAGGGTTCAACACTTACTATAGAAGAGAAATAAAGGTAAACCCCTGTCGTGGGTTTACCCAGGAAGGGTCAGTCTTTCAAGTGACTTATGGTGCAGGAAGTAGTGCACCTTGCTTCCTGGGAAACAGAGCCAGTGACCAGCTAGTTTTAAGTATTGATAGGTGTATAATCTAATTAAAAGTTGTTCCGCCTCCAGGGAAAAAACCATATTTAAGAGAGATACACCTGAAAAAAACCCTCTTTTCCTGTTCTGTTGCTGCGAAAGAAGCAAGTCTTGTGCTTCTCTCTTTGGTAAGGCTGGGCCTTTACCCTTCCCCCCCCCCTCCCGTCCTCAGAGCAGGGAGCGGGGGGGAGGTTTGGAAGGGAGTTTGCAGCACCAGTGCAGCTGAACGTGGGGGAGGACCCGGCCTGAGATCTCCGGCTGCTGGGCAAAACATTTTAACTACAGCGGGCAGTGCCGGGCCGGCTCCCTCCGGGCCGGCTCCCTCCAGGCCGGGTCAACTTCGCAGAGCCCAGCCCTTGCTCTGGGCCGGGCAGAGGCCAGGCCGGCTCCCCCCAGGCCGGGCCAGCTTCGCAGAGCGAGGCTATTGAGACTCTTAACTGCTTCTGCAGCCCGGCTCAGACTTTTTAAACAACCCAGGAAAAATCATGGGACTGTCGCAGAGGCCCGAGAAAGAAATTAACCCTTTCGTTACCCAGATCAAACTTGCAGAAACTGATCTGCTCTTGCACAGATAGAAGAAGAGTGAGGACACTTACAAAAACACAGCATAGAGACTCAAAGTCAGTGAGAGAAGCAGAGCTGAAGCTTAGAGGGAAGGAGCATGAGGAGTGCTACAAAGTAAAAGCTGAAAATTCTTCTGTGAAACCATGATTGAGACCAAGCTAAAATATTCCCTGTAATATATGACAAATGGTCTAAGGGGGGATGTGACGTTCTACCTGCAGCCAGTGCAGCCAGTGAATCAAGGCACCTGTGTGAAGATAAGTAGATATTGAAATAATTGCAGCCTGATGAGAAATTTGAGCAGAGAAGAGAAGAAACTGTACTCCAGATCCCTTGCCCCGGGGAATGGTCAAAGGAAATTTACATTGCCAGTCATAGAAGAAGGGGATTTCTTTGCGGCAGTAGTAGAACAACTCATCCTTAAAAAAACACCCCATGAACTGTCATAACCCACCGTAGTAGCAGTGGGAAAGCTACTGGTGTGGGAGGGACGTTCCACAACAAGCAGAGATCTTTTTCTCCTGGGCGGCTGCTAGTTGTGAAGCTAAAAACCATAAAAACTGTATTTCTTGTGAAGAAGTCAACATAGTAAAGCAGGAGAAAACTCCTCTCCCTAAATGACTGAAGAAAAACTAATTTAAAAGTGGTAAACTGACTAAAAGTCAAAGTGTTGTTTTTTGTATTGTCATGGAAAAAAATAGAGAAGTGAGAAGAACAAAAGTGTTCTGACGGGTTTGTTCTGGTTCTTAATTTTTTTTCTTCCTTTTAAGTCTGTTAATAAACTTTCTTTATATTCTTTAAAGTTTGAGCCTGCTTTACCTACTCCTAATCCTTATCTCACAGCAAAATTAAATAAAATCTGGTAAGTGTGCTGGCGTTTAGCCAAAAAACTCAAGTGAACAAACTCAAACCACTACAACCCCATACACAAATGGAACAATCCAACAAGAAAAAGGTGACTATTTACGAACTTGAGTTTGCTGCACCCATTTTATATATCTCAGAATTTACCAACATACTGTTACAATATATCTGTTTTATGAGCAGCAATGGACTAGGAGTAGCTTTGCTGTAGCCCAGGGTTTTGCATAGACATTTTGGAGATCTGCCTGAACTCTCCTGCATTGCTTTGGAGGTAGAAAATAATTTCATAATTTGCACACCCTATACAGAATGCTCAGCTGCAATCTTCCACCCCCTTACTTGCTAATATATAATTATGAAGAGAATTCTTGCTCTTTGTTAAAACCCAAGGAAATACATTTGAGACAGACTTGCAATGCAAACAAGAAGTTGGTATGTTGTTTTCAATTTTTGTGGATTCTCATGTGCTGGCAGGCAATTTTCACAGGGATAAAAGGTCTTTGATCTTAGTGAATGACTTCCTTCTATTTTCAATAATGCAATAAGCCATTTTATTTTCTGGCAAAGGTATTTCCATACAAATGTTTTGGTCATATTGCTTTCACAAAAAATACTAGGAATTAGTCGAGAAGTCACATTGGTCAAAGGTCAGAGAGATCAAATGGCTTCAATTTAGCAAAAAGACTAATGAGTAACATGGGGAGGGTTACAATGTGTTTTCAACAAAAAAAAAAAAGTGACAAAGAGCATTTTATTGAGTTTTTGATTGGTTCTGAAACTGGAATTCACCTTAACTTTACCCAAATTTGGAAATATTTCAACAATCTGCAGTAAAATTTCAAATAATTTTTGACAGTTTCCATGCAAATGTATCTGTTCTGAAGCAATCTGAATGACTTTTGCATTAAGAAAAGTATCCAAAATGGTCTTTAAAGCAAGCTTTCCCATCTTACCTGCCAACTTCCGCCATCTTAAAGTTCCCTAGCAATACTATTACAAAGTAATTTATTGGTGAGAGGAAGGGTTTTCTGTGCCACCCATCACATGTTCAATTCAGTGTCCCTCCAGAGTTCTGTCTCAGGTAGTCAGCAACTTGAAGGACTAGTTTGATCAACTGATTTCTTCTTGTTACGACTTAATTCAACTGTGATTTTTCTTAAATAGCTGCAGCAAAAGCCGTGAATGTTACAGCACTGGTTGTTGTATTTCTGCCTTTGCATGCTACAGAATCTGTTAACTTGCTTCAAATGCTGTGAGAAGCAGCTTAAGCAATTTTGGGACTGCTTTGAAGACCAGTAGTTGCAAGTTATTAAATGCATGTTATTAATAATGGAGAAGACTGAGAAGTAGTGTAGTAGGCATTATTCGCATTGAAGATAACAGCTCTTTGCCAATTGAGTTTGCAGTAATTATGCCAATTGTGAAATCTACTAAGCATAAACTGGAAAAAATAGGAAGGGCTCTTCAATATATTCAGTAATTATTCTCCTAACTACATGTTAAAAGTGCATCTGGACACTGGACAAAGTCTTCAGAATCTAAATGAGCCGAAGACAAGCTCTCCTCACAGCACAACAGGGGAATTCAACCAAATGCATTTATTATACTCTGAAATCACAGCTGACTTCTAGCAGTGCCAAAAAAGAGAGGTTTACACAAACTGCTCATAATTTTTTAAGCACTGATTACAGCTGACGTGCTATTTTTGTGTGAACAAAATTTGTTACCAAGTGCCATATAATAGAATATAAACTTTGAAAAGTCCAAAGACTCACATGTTAATACAAATGAAGTCATAGAAGGAAAAAAAAAAAAAAAGGTTTTTATTAAGCCTTAGAAAAAAACAGAGGAAGCCGGATGGGGGAATTCTTGTACTCATTAGCTAACTTATCTGCAGAATTGAGACTTTTAAAGAATAGGAGACACAAGTTTTCCTTTACAAAACTACTGCCAGTCTAGGCAAAAATAGCTGGTTTCCTTGATTTATTTTGTCCTCCCAGAGTTCACAAATCAAAAGTATCCAATACAAAAAATTCATACCCTGAGCAGAAATCATAGGTGCAATAAAGTTCAGTTTTTCAGAACACTGAGGAAGGGAAAGACAGAATGCCATTTCAAAAATGTCCTCTTACATTTTTAGGAAATCTCATGTGTATAACTGCTTGTGGATCAGACTAAGATAAGAAATATGTATTTGCAGTTAATTAAATTCTAAAGGTGATAAAAGCTGAACTTACACCCTGAAAGAATAAGTGAGAAGTTTGTAAATCAAGCTCCCTTGGGGAAAATCACCCAACATGGTTACACAGATAAGGAACATCTTTCAAAATGTTTTGCAGTGATTTGATCATGTATGTTTCAATGGAATTATTTCATGAATGCTTTTCTGTGGCACCAGTTATGTCATAGCTTCCTGGGGCTGGTTTCTTTTTCCCTATCAGCCACTACCACCTCACAAATTAAATATATTGCACAATGTTTTGCTAAGTGTTTTCTAAAACTTGTATTCTATTAATCTGTAAGCCTACCACAAGGGCAAGCCCCCCAAAATCTTTGATGTTTCACTCACAATTTCTATTAACTTTGCTCTCTAGGATGCATTTTGCCTCCATTGCTTTCACATTTTTATTTCTTCGTGTAGTGATAGAAATAGAGAATATAAAATAAATGTTTTGTTCCTAAAACACACTTGTTCCAAACACCTGGAGTACTCTGACCAGCTCTGGAGATCTCAAAATAAGAGGAGATGGACCTATTGGAGTGAGTCCAGAGGAGGGCCTCAAAGATAACCAGAAGCGTGGAGCACCTCTTCTGTGAAGAAAGTCTGAGAGAATTGGAGTTTTTCAGGCTGCAGAAGAGAAGTCTCCATGGACACATTAGAGCATCTTGCAATACCTAAACGGGCCTACAAGAGAGCTGGAGAAGGACTTTTTGCAAGGGCCAGTAGTAGTAAGATAAGGGGAGACGGCTTTAAACTGGAAGAGGGTAGGTTGATAATACATATTAGAAAGAAATTCTTTACTGTAAGGGTGGTGAGACTCTGAAAAAATTTGCACAGTGTTGTGGCTGTCCTACCCCTGGAAGTGCTCACGACAGATTGGATGGGGCTTTGAGCAACTTGGTCTAGGGCAAGGTGTCCCTGCCCATGGTAAGGGATTGAAATTAGATGATCTATTAGGTCCTTTCCAGTCTCAACCATTCTATGATTCTATGACAGAAAACAACATTTTTCATATTTGCTCAAGCAGTTTATTTTTTACAAGTCAGGCTTATAACAGAGTTACATCAGCCTGAATAAGTACATAAACACAGATTGTTCTAAGAATTTTCTGTCACTTTGCTTATATGTTTGCTTACAAGTTTTGATTACAAGCAAGAAGAATTTTAGGATTTTCAGCTTATAAAATTTAGTGTAATTTCTTTTCAGTCCTGTATTTAAGTAGAGAGAAGGCATTCTGCAACAAAATTTCATGCTTACTATGATGTTCCTTGTAGTTCATCTGATTTAGTTTTTGTTGTGTTGACGCACCTTTGGTTCAGAGATTGTGCAGAAGACAACCACATGCAAGACTCTGATGACACCCCAGTAGTCAACTCCAGGACACAGCGCTTCACCAAGGCATTGCTTTATCTTTCAAAATTTTTAGAAATTCCTGGGATAACAAATAATAGATCAGATACTATGGTCCAAGCCTCAGACTGGAAACCATGGGATCTTAACAAGGAGATTAAGGAGGTAATTGACAGGAGTTCCAAAATTACTGGTTTATCCCTGAAAAAATAAGACCCTGGAATAAAGATTGTGAACTCCAGAACTTGAAAGGCCTGAACCAAAACACTCATGTCCCAAAAGGAGAGAGTCTGAGCAGTGTCTGGGACTCTAAAACAATGATCACACTTCAAGCTTGCAAGTTTGAAAGGCAAATATGTCAAATGGCAAGGATGCCAAATAATAGTCTTAGTCTGGGAAAACACCTCTACTGTCATGGAGGAAACAGAGTGCACCAAGCCTGACAGAATCCAAACACTGTTTGGACAAAGCTCTCAGGCACATGGTGTGATGGTGCGATTCTTGAAGTGTCCTGTGCAGGCCAGGAGCTGGACTCAATGATCCTGATGGGTTCCTTCCAACTCAGCATATTCTGTGATTCTGTGACTTCCACTTTTAGAGACTTACCATCTCTCACCCTGCATGCCAACCCAGGCCATTCTATGAATTTTTTTTTTTTTTTTTTTT